>JAMQGT020000786.1:0-52906 GCA_024447675.2 Pterophyllum scalare | reverse complement strand
ATCGCTTAAAACATGAAAAACTCCCTACATCTATGACACAGGCCACCGATCTCAGTGCTCCCTAAAAAAGGGAAAAGACCCTACTAAATGCGAGTCCTACCGTCCGATTAGTTTACTTGCGTGTGATTATAAAATACTCACCAAGATCTTATAATTAAGATTAGAATCTCTAGTCCCAACGATTGTACATCCTGATCAGACAGGTTTTGTAAAGGGCAGGCAGTCTTTTCATAACCTTCGACGTCTTTATAACATATTATATTCTGAACATTCGACTCATTCATCAGAGATCGTGATCTCACTAGATGCGGATAAAGCTTTTGATCAAATTGAATATGGACTTCTTTTTACATCTTTGACTAAATTTGGCTTTGGACCTGGTCTTTATCTCTTGGATTTGTACAATATATGCAGTGCCCAAAGCTAGAGTGAGGACCAATAATTATAATTCTTCATACTTCACACTTTACAGAGGAACGTGACAAGGGTGTCCTCTTTCCCCCCTTCTTTTTGATCTGGCTATTGAGTCTCTTGTCATAGCTTTGCAATCCAATAATGATGTACGGGGCATCATCAGGGGTGGCCTAATAAATAAATTGTCATTGTACGCAGATGACTTATTGTTATATTTATCGGCTCCAGAGGTTTCTATTCCAAAATGTCTAGAGATAATCCTACAGTTTGGTAAATCTTCAGGTTACAGGATAAATTTTTCTTAAAGTGTATTGTATCCGATTAATGTAGCTGCCCAAAATTACTCCTTTGATTTGTTTCCATTCAAGTCTACGGTGGGCTTTATGACATATCTTGGAGTTAAAGTTACACATAGTTATAAGGGTCCTTATAACTATGTGTAACTTTAACTCCAAGATATGTAAATAGGTGTATTTAAACAGAATTTTGAATCAACATTGGTAAAATTCAAGGAAGATCCTACTCGCTGGTCGACCCTGCCCTTGTCCTTGGCTGGGCGTAATTCAGTGAAGATGGTTATTTTACCTAAATTCTTATATCTTTTTCAAACAATCCCCATTTTTATTCCCAAATAATTTATTAGGGAACTTGACAGGCACATTAGTACATTTATTTGGAACAAAACTGTACCTCAAGTACAAAAAAACAGTTCTAGAGAGGTGTAAGGGAGATGGTGGGTTAGCCCTACCAAACTTTTTATATTACTATTGGGCTGCCAATGTTTTTAAGTTAACAATATGGTATAGCACATCTGCAAGTGGGAATGGCCCAAGTTGGTCTTTAATGGAGCAGCATTCTTGCCAGTCCGTCTCTTTAGCCTCAATATTGTGTGCTCCACTGCCAGTTTCAGTGGGCACACACACTAGTAATCCTATTGTGAGGAGTAGTTTGCATATATGGACCCAGTTTCATAAACACTTTGGACTTATACAAGCCCTGGTGTCCATGCCCCTAACCTCAAATATCCTCTTCAAACCATCACTTACAGATACAACCTCTCTTACGTGGTCTAGAAAAGGTATAAAATGTGTGGGGGACCTCTTTGTAAATGGGACATTCATGTCTTTTGATCATTTGGTAACGGAATTTGGTTTTTGTCCGTGCTCACTTTCCTTTATTGCCTTTGAAACCAGAGGTTTGCCCTCTTGATAACTGTCTGATACTTAAATCCGGGTGGTCAGGTGGTGTGTCCCAGTTGTATGCTGTCATTCAAGCCATAAAATGTCCATCTATTTTTGCCTATATAGATGCAGTGGGAGGAGGACATAAATAAAGAGCTAACAGATGAAATCTGGCAGAGGGCTATACAGAAAATACACGCATCATCTATATGTGTTAGGCACAAATGAATACAATTCTTTAATCAGCTGTACCTCTCTAGGACAAAATTAGCTAGAATGTATCCTACTGTTGATCCAAACTGCATCAAGCAAATGTCATCAAGCGCCTGCCTCTTTGGGCTCACATGTTTTGGTCTCGTCCCAGAATAGGCCCATTCTGGTCAGAGATCTTCAGCACATTTACATATATTTGTAAAGAGAAGATTGATCCAGACCCTATCACTGCCATATTTGGGGTAGTGCATACTAATAGCAAGATCTCCAAAAGTCAATCTCAAATGATAGCATTTTCTACATTAGTAGCATGTCAATTAATTCTTTTTAATTGGAAAGCCCCCACACCCCCAAAATATTCACGTTGGGTATGTGACATTTTGGGGGTGTGGTTTTTAAATCAAAGTTTCATAAGATATGGCAACCTTTCCTGGTATTCTACAACAGAATATTCTATGGAAATTCTTTGGAGTAGAATTAACTTGTTCTCATCTATGCCCTGTGTGACAAAAGAACATATGTAGACTTGTTGCTTTTTGTTTGTCTTTGTTGCTGTTTCCTATAATCAAAACAATAAAAACACTTTGGCTAGTTTTTTTTATACAAAGCATTAAAATAAACAGTATAGAGTACAAAGTACAATATTTATATTCTGCTATAGTAGAACATAGAAATACTTAAAGTACACATACAAAAGACCTATAATTTAGTACTTGAGTAAATGTACAGTTTTATTCCTACTGGTTCTGTCTATGCTACTGTCCAGTGGTGTTGAGCATTAACAGTACTTCAATCCAATCACACTGTGAGCACCCGCTCACCCAGAGTATATCAGGCATACATTAGGCTGGCCATGTCATTACAGCTGAAGCAGCAAAAAATAAAAATAAATAAATATATATATATATACACACACACTGCTTTATAAATAAAGTTGGATTGGATGAGATTCGGTGGGCTTAAAGGAAGTGTCAGCTTTCTTCTGATTGGCTGCCCCTCACAAACACACACACACACACACACACACATATATATATAACGGATAGATGATTAACATTTGACCTTCTTGAGTTGCACTTGGTGGCGTGAGTGTTAATTAGTAGTTTGGTCCAGATTGCAATATCTTCAGAGATAGGCAGCATATGCACTCATGCCTCATTATAAATAAACTGTAAAAAAACTTTAGTGCTCCCCTGAAGTTTTATCTAGCACCATCTTGAATAAAGCCAAATATCCATAACATACACTGATAGTTATACCACTTCAGGTTTAGTGAAAATCATCAACAAGTAAGTCATATGCATTTTTCTTGTGAGCTTGATGTGTTTTCTTTGGTGTGTCTCCATGAAAATGGTTTACCCTTGTAACCAAACAACTACTCCCTTGTTTCTGCCCTTTCTTTATGCTCTCTTCAGAAAACACCAGATGTTTTGACATATTGAATTGACTTAAAAAATTTCCCCCAGAGGAAAAAAAAACCCTTACAACTGAACTGAAATAAATGCAAAAATGATTTTGGGAGATGAAAAGTGAATTAAATATAATGTCCAAAGAGATACACAGAGAGAGGACAGAGAAAAATACTCTCCTTTTCACCCACACTGCCTGAACACTGCCATGAGGTGGCCATTCCTCCTTTCACAGCCTCCTGATTATTCTAAGCTGCTATGCTTTATTTAAGCCCAAATCCTGCTTCTTTTCAACAGATCCTTTAAGCCGAAATTTCCGAGACATTATAATGAGTGTCCAGAAGGGCTGTAGAAATGAAGTTTTTGCAGACTAATAGGCAGCTATTTTCTGCCTCTCGCCACAGTTATGAATAATGCATCGACCTCAAATAAATAGCGTCCCTGTTGGTGTCACCTCTTATTGAGGAAGTGTGGTCTATGGACCAGAGAGGGAGTCCAGAGCGACCAGCAAGACAAGGAGGAAAACGACAAAGCAGTATCAATTGGACACACACACACACACACTTTCTTTCAGTCTACTGGCTGATTTATTGATTTTGATGAAGGCAACTAGACCAGTCTGACCTAGCTGGCTCCTATTTCTATCGGTGTCATTTCAGAAGGCAATTACAGACGGATCGTTGAATCTTTCTCTCTGTGACACACACACACACAAAACAATGATAGATGACACATTACGCAGGCCTGGTTATTTTAGACATCTTCACATTTAAGTTCTTGCTGCCATTTTCCAGTATTGTTAATTAAAAAGTTAAGCCACATCCAGATGAATGTCTGACATCTCTACTTCTGGAGACATGAAGCATGAAGAAAAAAAAAAACTGCCTTTCTCCATTTTGTTTGTGGTGATTTCATACTTTTGGTTAATTTCTACCCTTGCAGACTGTAGCTGGCATGAAGAAGGGAAGAGTTTTTTTTTTTTTAAACAAAGAAAAGATCAAATGGCATGTTTTAAATCTGAGGTTAGGAGTCGAGAAAGAATTTCTCTCTTCAAGCTACCAACCAAAGTGAAGAAAAAAAATAATCTCAGAAGTCAGTGTGTTCCTAGTGCCAGTGCCAGGTTAAATGGGGAGGGTTGGGTCAGGGAGGGCATCTAGTGTGAAATCAAACAAGTGTCTCATTCTTTATGTGTCATAAAGAATGAGCCCCTGCAGTTGCCTTTCAGCACAGTGACCTCTCTGAAGGCCATTTAAAGGTTTGGATTTTTTCTTTTCCCCTCTTGGCTCAGGATGATGTAAAAGAGAACAGATATCCTTAATGTGGTCAACTCCTGCACATAGCTTTGGCCATGAGAGAAGTACCCTTGCCCATCCGCTCTTCAAAGTTTTGTTTGTGAGGGGCAGCCAATCAGCAGAAAGTTGACATGCTTCCTTTAAGCCCACCCAATCTGATCCAATCCAACTTTATTTATAAATCAATTTAAATCACCCACAGGAGCTTAAGTGCTGTACAGTAGGACAATAAAATTCATAGAACACGACTCATTAAATACATAAAATACCTAAAAGACACATAATACATATAAGATACACAAAGCATTTAAACACACAGCTTGGTGTTAAAAGCCAAAGAAAAGAGTTTTTAAAAGTGATTTAAAAGGAGTCAGTGATGAGGCCTGTCTAACCTGCAGTGGTAGATCGTTCCACAGGTTTGGTGCTGCTACAGTGAAAGCACGGTTCCCTCCGAGCTTAAGCCTAGTTTTAGGCACCGTTAGGAGCACTTGATCTACTGACCTGAGAGACCGGGTGGGAATATACAACTGTAGCAGCTCAGAGAGGTAAGGTGGGGCAAATCCATTTAAGGATTTAAAGGCATATAAAAGAATTTTTAAAAGGATCCTAAAATGAATGGGCAGCCAGTGGAGTGAGGCTAAAACAGCTGAAATGTGGTTTGTGAGCACCAGTTAAAAGACGTGCAGTGGGATTCTGCACCAACTGCAGCCAAGCCATAGAGGACCTGCTAAGCCGCATATAAAGTGCATTACAGTAAGTATGGATCACTGTTTGAAAGTCTCACCTCTGGAGATCTGGAGATTTTGGCCAGCTGCCTCAAGTGAAAAAAGCCTGACTTGACTACAGCCTTGATCTGGCTATCGAGCTTAAAGTCTGAATCTTCTTTGACTCCTAAATTTGTGATTGGCTTAAGATACGCCAGAGAACCCAGATCTACCAAGGGAGTCACAGAATTCCAACCAAAAACCAGCTAAAATGGCTTGTTTCAGATGGAGGTTGAATTAAGTGGATGTGCCAAGGTGCAGTTTATGATAAATAAGGATTATTTTGAACTGTGACTCATGCACTGCTGCTCTAATAGAGTCCAAGAATAAAAATATGGAGTTGAAAATGAGCATGATAGGTTCCCTTTAATTTGTCACATACACAAAAGTTGTCCAATATTGATTTTGTATTTTAGAAAATGAGTTACCAATAAACCAAATTCTGAAGGACAGAGCGGCAGACTAGCTCTGTCTTTGGACTGTGGGAGAAAGCCAGAGTACCCAGCTTAGAAGGTTTATCTAAACTTTATTAGGAAAAGAAACAAATTCTTAGTTTCCAAATTCAGTTTTTGACGTTTCCTGATGTGTTTTAATGTTGATTTTTTTCACCAGCTGTACAAAAGCCTTTCTTGTCAAAGGGATATTGATCCCATTCAGGCTAGCTCATTAAATAAAAACTGAAACAATGTATCAGAGGCTCAGAGGCTATCTTCAAAATTCAAATCAAGCTGGTCAGAATTTGTCTGGCTCCAGCAAACACAGTCAATACTCTTTCACTCATGGCTCTTGTTGCCAGCAGTTTTTAATCTTCTTATAAACCAATTTAGGAGCTACAACTAAACCAGACCTCCCTTTAAACCACGAGGCAGCACAGTTTGTCAGAATGGTGCAAAGCAGTAATGTCACATGAGATCACACTTAAATATTATTGGAAGAGACTACAGATTTCACTATATCTTCATTCTGCCCGAGCTACAGCAGCTATTGATTTTTTTGTGTTGAGAGGCATCATTGCCCAGCCTATTCAGGCATGAAAACGGGGGCTCTTAGAGGAGAATAAACAGTGATAATCCACATTTAAGCAGCTTAATGTGAGGTGCTATACTCCTGGTGATTAATGTGTCTAGAAGGGCTCATCTCTGCATATTGGGTCTCATTCATCAAACCATAAAATAACACACTTATAGGGGAAGGTTTTTACGCATTTGTCTGAAAAGCAATTTAAATGGGTGTAGCCAAAAGAGCAGCATTTAAGCCCCTGGGCTGTATCTCTGAAAAGCAATTTTTGTTTTAGTGAAAACATTTTGTCCTTGGCATTTTAAAATCTCCCAATCTTTTAGTGACCACAGAGGTTGAGCTGTGGCCTTCAGAGGTTTGTTTTATATATAGTTTGCTCAGGCATCTGATACTTTCAGACACAAAGTTTCCATCTACTGTTCTCTGCACTTACATGAGAGCAAATTACAATGCTCATGTTTACTATTTACCTAATATTAAGAGCGATCAAGAATTTATATTTGCATCTTCAAGCCACATTGATTTTAATTATTTAACATGTCTACTTGTCATTGGTTTATTGCTCAAATCTTTTAAAACTTCCTACCAGTGAAATAATTTAGTTGTCAATCAGTTGTAGGAAAACAGCATGACCTGCAAAGATCAAATAATACAAAAAAATATACACTGCTCAAAAAAATAAAGGGAACACTCAAATAACACATCCTAGATCTGAATGAATAAAATATTCTCATTGAATACTTTATTCTGTACAAAGTTGAATGCGCTGACAACAAAATCACACAAAAATCATCAATGGAAATCAAATTTATTAACCAATGGAGGCCTGGATTTGGAGTCACACACAAAAGTAAAGTGTAAAAACACATTACAGGCTGATCCAACTTTGATGTAATGTTCTTAAAACAAGTCAAAATGAGGCTCAGTATTGTGTGTGGCCTCCACGTGCCTGTATGACCTCCCTACAATGCCTGGGCATGCTCCTGAGGAGGTGGCGGATGGTCTCCTGAGGGATCTCCTCCCAGACCTGGACTAAAGCATCCGCCAACTCCTGGACAGTCTGTGGTGGATGAAGCGGAGACATGATGTCCCAGATGTGCTCAATCTGATTCAGGTCTGGGGAACAGGCGGGCCAGTCCATAGCTTCAATGCCTTCGTCTTGCAGGAACTGCTGACACACTCCAGCCACATGAGCTCTAGCATTGTCCTGCATTAGGAGGAACCCAGGGCCAACCGCACCAGCATATGGTCTCACAAGTCTGAGGATCTCATCTCGGTACCTAATGGCAGTCATGCTACCTCTGGTGAGCACAGGGAGGGCCGTGCGGCCCACCAAAGAACTGCCACCCCAGTCACGCTGAAGGATGTTGCAGGCAGCAGATCGCTCTCCACAGCATCTCCAGACTCTGTCACATCTGTCACATGTGCTCAGTGTGAACGTGCTTTCATCTGTGAAGAGCACAGGGCACCAGTGGCAAATTTGCCAACCCTGATGTTCTCTGGCAAATGCCAAGCGTCCTGCACGGTGTTGGGCTGTGAGCACAACCCCCATCTGTGGATGTCGGGCCCTCATACCATCCTCATGGAGTCGGTTTCTAATCGTTTGTGCAGACACATGCACATTTGTGGCCTGCTGGAGGTCATTTTGCAGGGCTCTGGCAGTGCTCCTCCTGTTCCTCCTTGCACAAAGGCAGAGGGAACGGTCCTGCTGCTGGGTTGTTGCCCCCCTACAGCCTCCTCCACGTCTCCTGGTGTACTGGCCTGTCTCCTGGTAGCGCCTCCAGCCTCTGGACACTACGCTGACAGACACAGCAAACCTTCTTGCCACAGCTCGCATTGATGTGCCATCCTGGATGAGCTGCACTACCTGAGCCACTTGTGTGGGTTGTAGAGTCCGTCTCATGCTACCACGAGTGTGAAAGCACCACCAACATTCAAAAGTGACCAAAACATCAGCCAGAAAGCATAGGTACTGAGAAGTGGTCTGTGGTCCCCACCTGCAGAACCACTCCTTTATTGAGTGTGTCTTGCTAATTGCCAATAATAAAGATAAATAATAATAAAGATACCGCCACTACACCTTGTTGGTGCAAAAATACTATTTTATGCCTGTCAAACTGTGTTATCTTTGGCATTTTTCATAGATTTAACTAAAGAAATGGGAAGAAACTATGTGTTTTTGTGACACGGTGCTCGCAACAAAGTGCTCGTAACAAAGTGCCATCAAGATACAATTTAAAATTGGGTTTTTGTTAAAGTGTAGACTCAACACTGGTTCATCCTTGAGTTAGGGGCCGTTTTTATGCTTGAATGATTCATAGAATGGTATTGAGTGGCTTATAAAAACATTCCTCTGAAAATGGCCAGGCACAAGGACTGGAGTGAAAATGAGCGAAAAAGAAAAACTTTGGCAACCTTCAGAAAGCCTGGAGAACTGTTGCTCAAGGCCACTTTAAACAAATTACAAGAAAGTGTGGCTCCGTGGAAGCAAACTATAAAGAAATGAGAGGTAACTTAAGACTTTTGAACAGTACTGTAAATACAGTGATATCTGTGGTTACAGTTCCCTAGAACAGTTTTCACTGATATGAAATGATCAGTACAACAAAATCAAAAAATGTTCTTTTACCTCTAAATGTTGCCACTAAAAGTTCAGCTTAATTTGGTCTTTGCCAAGTAGCCAAAAACAATATGCAATGGTATTGCAGGTACATTTTGCATGTTCAACTTCAGCAAGTAACAACTAATTGCTCCAAGCTGCATCATTCAGGCTAGTGAAGTAATATATAAAGTCTTTTATAAAACACTTAAACACTTCTAAGGTTCTAAGGTGTATTAAAGGTATTAAATTTCCTTTTGCCCACTGTTTCTTATGACAAGCTGCAGTACTTGTAAGCTGTAGGCAGCTCCCAAGTGTGAATGTGCACAGTGTAAGAAACAGCTAAAAATAAAGGTCAAGTCCTCATTTAAACACCTCCGATTAAAGGTTAAAGTATCTTTAGCATTTAAGTCTTGAAAAACTGGACAGAGTGACAGTGGATAATTTGGATGACAGCAGTGAACAGCAGACTCACAATAAAAATGTTCTTATTTCTCACTGCTCCACTTACACAGCCTCATGTTTCAGAGCAGTATATTGTACTGCAGGTAACATTAATTATAAAGCCATGCCACTGATGACTTCTGCAGTGCTACGTTATCATAATTCTTTCAAAACGAGATGAAAAATTCAGGAAGAAATGTCTGAACTGAGTAGCTGTAAAACAAAAGCAGCGCGATCGATCCAAATATAAAGCTGGAGAACGACTTCAGACAGTGATGCAGTACCTCTGTGGGTTGGGCTCGTTGTGTTTGTCTCTCTCGTGCTTAATCATTCTGTAGCGGCCGATGCGAACGTCTGGCCTAGACACCTTCATCCCATTCAGAGTGATCCTGCAACACATACAGATAGAATTTCTATTAAAGAAAGAAAGGAAACCAAGAGAGCCAAAGAGGAGCCGCGAGAGGAAACATGCTGATTATCGAGAAAATATTGTAACAAATAAGGAGAGCAAGAACACATTAATAAAGAAATATGGTAAGGTGGCAACTTTTTATTTCATCTGTCAGCTATTTTATTAAATCAACACCAAAGAGAATCAATCTTCCCATAGCCGAAGCATGAGATGACAGAACTTCTACTGTAAGAAGAAATCATTTAGTCTACAAAAGGTCAGAAAAAAACTCTTAAAAATACCTGTTTCAAATATCTAAAGCCTGTGATTATGTTTTAAATACCCAGCATGTTAAATAGTAAAAGAAATAATAATAAAAACGTCTGTGAGCTGGAAATCCACAAATGAAATAAGTTGTGCTTGAAAAAAAAAACATGTATGAACATAAGTTTTTGCTTGTTATCATTTAATTATTTTCAGTCCTAAATCTAACATGGCCAACCTGCATTTATTATAATACAAAGATGCCGAAAGCATCTTTTCATATTTTCAGAAGTGAGAACGAGCAAATGCTTTCAGAGTTTTGCTTAAAAATGAATCCCTAAATGTGGCTGATTAATTTTATCTTCTTCCCACTGACTTAATCTCATGTGTGTTTGTTGTCAAACAGCTGAAGCTTCTCATTACTGCAGCTTTAGCTGAACTTTGGAGAGTCGTGGTTTTTGGCTGTCCATCTGTCACGCCAAACGCTCAACATCACTGAAAGAAAAGCGCTCATTTCCAATGAAAAGCCCCGATGATCTGTCATTTAGCTGTGTGAGTTACTGCACAATGCACTTTTCAGATTTTCTGCAAGGTTTTGCAACCAACAAATTAACTTTTTACCCCAAAATACACGGACTTCCATGCAGCACATATTATGGAAAAAGCTGTGAAAGGGTTAATTTTGTTTCTCAGAAGTTATACAACGCTACTCTCTGATCCTACTGAGATTTGGATAAACATTGCAGAGACTAACAACAAAGGAAGGGAGAATGAGAATTTGACAATAAAATTTAATGTTGTGATTGCTTATAATTTTCTGTAGTCTTTATTGGGTACCCATGGGTCCTTCCAGCCAGGTAGGCTAAAATGAATGACTACAGCAACTGTAGCAATCAATATTTGTGCTAAAATATCACTATAAGACATTAAATCTATAAATATCTCATAACACCTCACTACTCTTGCAGGGAAGAATTTGTGGTGGTATACCTGATATACAGTAGAGTCAAAATATGCTGTTTTGATTTTTACTGTCCTACAAAAGAAGTCCTAGTGCCATCCCTTAAAGAGTCATAATTCACCTAGACACAACATTACAAAATGAAAAAAAAAAAACAAACAAAGTGAAAAGCGACACTGCAGTGATATTTTTATACCACCAACATAAATGATCCAACCAATCAATCCCCACTCTCCAACTCTGGGGACATCAGCTGGGGAAAAGGCCAGCTTTTGGAGTTTGTTTCCCTGTAAAGTGTGGGATCAGAACTTTTAGAAACACTGGTAACATTGTATTACCACTAAGACTCAATACAGGGGCAGATCGGCACAGAGATTTATATCTAATGCAACAGCAAATGGAGTGAAGACAACACAAACAACATATCTGCTCCACATAAAGCCCAGTTTAAAACCAGATGCTTCCAGAGACATTGATATTCATACCCGCAACAGCATAAAGGATACTGAATGAGCGATTCTTATTTATTGTAGCGCTCTGATTACATGCAGTTTCTCTTCATCTTAAAAAGCATCCATGCCTGATATTGATCCTCAGCAACTGTCCCTGTATTCTACACTTTCAATGTGGAGCACTCCCTTTTTTCTTTTTCCTCTCTTTTCTACATTCTCATTTACCATATTCATACCGTTCTCTTTTCGAACCTGCTCATTGCGCTCACCTCCAATTTTGTTCTTTTCTTTTCCTTTTTTTTTTTTACCTTCGCTTGAGTTTTTAGAAACTGATATCAAATGTTTGCACAGGTTGCTGAAGGTTAAAATCAGTGCTTCGTTAAGTGCTTTCGTGTCAATATCTAATTGGCATGGTGAAAAGGCCTCTGCAACCACATTTTATAATAAAAATACTTCTGGTAAAGGAATGGTGAATTTATTAACACCAAAGAAACATGACTGGAAAATTCAATTTAACTCACTTTAGTGAGTCAATAAAATGTGACAATTCACATCCTCATGTTGATAAAATATGCAGCTTTAGCTTAACTAAACAGCTTTGTACATGATGATGTATTTAGCTTAACTTTAACTCAGACAGTTCAAAGAAGAAAATGAAACAAAAAAATGGTTGGCAGAACCTTTAGAGCATGTCATACTATTAAGGTTTTGAAGATAACTGTCTCTCCCCTCAGCCCCAACCGGTCGCGGCAGATGACTGCCTCTCCCTGCCGGAGGTTTCTTCCTGTTAAAAGGGAGTTTTTCCTGTTGAGTTTTCTCTGTATTATTGTAGGGTCTTTACCCACAATACAAAGTGCCTTGAGGCGACTGTTTGTTGTGATTTGGCGCTATATAGATAAAATTGAATTGAAGTGAATTGAATATGATGCTAATCGCTTAATGTTGACTTGTCTGTCATTTTGTGTGACCATCATGGTGGTACTTTAGGATCAAGGGAATAAAGCCACAATCACACAGGCCTAAAGACCATCTCGCAACCACTGGTCATGAAAAAAAACCACTCCTCCAGGAGTTTTCTTAATGGCAGCCACCTGTTAGGGAAAACGTGTATTCCCCAACCAGTTTTTAAAAACCTCCTAGAAGTTGCTTTGGTCGTTAGCATATTGCTGTAGTTGAATGAAAGTAATGGACTTGTCTACAAAACACTGACCAGCTACTCTCTGAGCTGCAGTGAAACGGTGAAGTGGAAATAGAGACCGTAAAAGTTGAGCCTCTTAAAATTTGTTGGCTTTGCTTTGATGGCAAATGTTTTCGGTTTCCGCCAAAAAGATCACAATTAAAACCTTTAGAGTGAGAACGTCAGGCTAACTGCTCTGTAGTAATAGCTGCAGCCTAGTAACATTTACTAACATTTACTGCTTTCAAAAAATCACAGATCTTTTATTTTGGTGTTAAAAACAGTTTTTATGCTAGGCAAAGCTAACTGCCTCCTAGGTTTAGGCTTGTTTCACTCTCCTCATGTAGGCCTCAGCAGGAAATACAAATCAAAAAGCAACATTTCTCAAATGTGCCTCTTTGAATAAGTCTGTATTACAAATGCAATATACAGTATTTTGGAGGACTGGATAGAGTCAGAGTAGTCTCCTTATACTCCAGCACTGATATTAAACTCAGATTTACTGGTTTATCAGTCTAACTCAACTAACTAACTCTCTGTCTCTTTCCATATCCACTCCTTCTCTTCCTGACTATCTCTAAAGGTAATTTCACACATTAACTTTGGAAAATGTTGGAAGAATCAGGTTAGGGAATTGCTTAACCTCACATGCAGCACACAGCAGAACCAGAGTATTATTTCTGCAAATACTAGGAGTGCAGGAGGCAGAACACAGGATGACCATTCAATAGCTGTGAATACCCCAGACTATTAACAGTACTATTCTAACACTGGGAGCGAGGTTAAAGATCATTAATGTCCACTCTGTTTGCATAGTGGATTTGCTTTCTCATTTGCACCTCCATTGGATAATATGTATAAAACTACAAGGCTGAAGTGAATATGTAAAAATGGCTTTAACTTATTCATACTCCTCCTCGTTTTCTTTTCACCTTGCCATTCCCCTCTGTGCATTTTTCTCTTCACAGTTTGCTTATTTTCACTTTGCTTCTCCTCCCCTCCCTCTCCCATCTCCCCCTCTTGTCTCTACCTTCTGTGTTCATCTCCTTCCCCTTCACTTTCCCCTTTCCTCCTCACCTCTCATCTTCTTTAAAAAATGTAAATAACCCAGAATGCAACGCCATGCCATCAAAAGCACATCGAGAAAGCACATTGAGAAAAGCACATCAGTCAGTAAGAGAAACCCAAACTCCATCAAAACAACCCCAACAAAACAACCCCAACAAAAACTAAATAAGATTTTTTACTTTTCTCTCAAATCTCAGGGACTTTGCTGATTTAGCAGCCATGCATAGATGACTGCTTTGTCAGTGCATGTGCACATGTGAGCATGCATGCATTTGCATAATTTTGAGATTTATTATGGTGCAAATAATGCGTGGGTTTGGAAGTGGGCAAAGCAGTCCTTCTCTGAGCTTAGTTTTATATTATTCACAGTTCTGCATCTTTAAAACAATCTTTTTTTTTGTGGCTGTTACCCTGCAGAGAGTGTAGCTAAGGCTCGCCTGGGGTGAATCCCTTCTTCTTCATCTGATTCAGTGCAAATCTCAGCATCTTATTTTTAAAGTCAGAGATTCACATCATGAAAGACATTTTAGAGTAAATCAATGATTTGTTTCACCACTGGCCATGAAGACAGCTTCATAGATGGCTGTTTTTGGACTGGCGATGGGACTTGTAGGAAGAATCTCCCAGATCTCTTCCTTAGGTGAAAATATAAATACCAGAGTATGAAAAAAATCTGTTACAGGTACAGTAAAGATCTGCTAAAGAAAAAGGTCAAAATAGCAGCTCTATTTACTTAGAAAGCTCTACAGTTCTCAGGTCTAAATTATTAAATGCTTTATTATTCTGATTGACACTGCATTTTACTGTTGTACTTGAAGTGGAGCTATGTTTAAATATTTGATACCATACAGAATAATTTTTTTAATTTTGTTGAGTAGCTCCTAACATATGATTTGGACCCCTCTAGAGAGTCAGATAATAAATTCAGGGGTAATGAGATGATAAATAACAGTGGAAATAAATCATATTTTGCTATGTAAATTTGGGAAATTATTTTGTACTATTTTCTCATCTTTGCTGGTTCATGAAATATTGGACAGTTTTACTTCCTGGGCCTTAACCTTTCAAGAAAATGAATTCTTTGAGAAGTTTAGAAGGGCTTTTAGATAAATGCAGTGTCAGTGTGTCCCTCTGATATCAAGTGGAATAAATGTGACCTTAAGTATTTTCAAACTGTACTTTTTAATACAGTACTTGTTAAAAAAAAAAATCACTGGAATAATTGTAAAAATGAACAAAAATGGCAAGCCACAGATATATTATTTAATGGAAAAAAAAGAGTAATTAAAAAAAGAGAAAAATACAAAACTGAACCCAACAAGAAAAACAACTATGTTTCTGTGTCCTATACATTTTAGCAATGGGAAAAAAATGACATTGGGTGAAAAAGCAACACTTATCCAAATAAGAGTACCAAGCTTTAACATAAAATCCTTATAGTAGAACCATTACAGTCACCTTACTAGGAGACATACTGTTATAATAACATTTTAACTAAGTGACATAGTGATTCAGTGATTAGCATTATCACTTTACTGCGAGAAATTTCTGTGCTAGAGATGGATGGATGGATGGAACAATTTAACTATCGGCTGTGGTTGACTCTGCTGTGTGCTAAAATCGAGATTACTCACCAACCAATCCTCACATATCATCATCAATCACTGTGTTGCGCAGTTATAGGAAAGCTTTATTTTAAAAGCTTAGTTTTAAGTAACATTTACTCTGTTAAAATATGGTCAAAATCAAAATATACACAAAAATTATAACAAAATTTTAGTAGTTCAGTTAACCTCACAAAATGAGAATCACTGAATCAGTACCCAATATAAATCTAGTTGCATTAAAAGCAAGCTACTGCAAAACGTAGATAAAATACTAGATTACTTATCTTAAGTTCTGCCATGGTCCTGAGTCTTGGGCCCAGGAGTTTGGACTTTTAGACTCTTGTTGTTATATTTGGTTCTTGGTTTGATTAGTGTTTTGGGATTTATTTCTGTTTATTCACTAGTGTTCCTTGCTCTGTGTTTAGGCTAATTTCAGTTTTCAGTTATTAATTTCCTCCGCTCTATCCTCCTGTGTCAAGTTCTCCTGTGTTCAGTGTTCTAGTTATTCTTTTCCTGTTTTATTTTGGTAATTATTTATCTCCTGTCATGTTTAATTTTACTTCCTCCCTTGTCATTATTTTGATTAGTTTGTGTATTGTTTTCTCCAGCTCCCTCTACTCTGCCCTGATTACCCTTCTGTGTATACATATATAGCCCCAGTTTCCCTTTGCCCTTTATCAGAGCATCTGTTTGCCATTCCTGTGTGTTTCTTGCAATTAGGTCCTCATCTAGCATACCCTGTGACAAATTCACTATTTCCCAACATGCATTGTGAAAAGGAACCCCAGAAGCTGGTACCTGATGTGTTGTGGTTTCAGAGGGAGTTTTAGCACCTACTGCTTTGCTTCAGTCTCATAGTTCTTACATTAGCAACTGCACAATTGCTGCTCAGGAACAATCAGTCAAATGTTCCTTATCTGTTGGATGGTTAAATAAACTGCCAGTTAACACATAAAAAAGTTTGTTGCTGTTGCTGCCCCGAAATGAAGATTTTAATGGATGCATGTGATCCATCACTTATTTAAAGGAGAGTTTAAAATGAGAGTTTTTTGTCATGATTTTGAATGTGCACTTCCTTAGCGGGTTTAACTGGAATACTGGGGTGCTATTTTTGAATACCTTTGCTATTGTTTAATGTTTATCTATAAATCACACCAAACTTCTCTCTGTGTGTGTGTGTGTGTGTGTGTGGGGGGGGGGGTGCTGAGCTGATCACAAGCACTGTTAAGCTTTGTTTGCCGACTTCTCAAACATAAGAAGATCAGAGCGTGCTTGTGTAAAATAGCATCAGGGCCGCTCAGAAATCCTCTGCTACATCGTTGTATCGCTGCCTGTTACCTTCCCTGCCTGCTTTCAAATTTTTCTTTGAAAATATCATGAAACACTCCCCCAAGGGTGGGCCGGCTCTCCAGCTCCTCATCTGTCAATATGAAATTTTGCATGATGATTAATGTTGGTCAAAGATACTCGTTCACAAAAGGAACATACACACACGCAGACAGAAGGCAAAAGCAGCTGTTATTATTCCACACATCACCACAATCCTCAGATCAATGCAGGCACACACGGTTAGATGAAGGAAGCTCAGGGTTGTTATGCCTAATAGGGTTTGTGTGGTTAAAGTGTGACACAGAAAAGAGCTAAAAATGTCTAAAAGAAACATCCACTGCAGCTGTGACCTTGCATCCTTTATGTAGGTGTATGCACATTAATGAATTGTGCGCTAACTGATCAAATAGCATTTCTTTATTCTTGCAGTTATGTCCTTGACCAAAGGAAAAGTAATCAGCTTGAGCGTACACACCAACACACACTCAAGTGACACATCAGTACAGTGAATATTTTCCACAGCTCTGACAGGCAGGAGGCAGTAACACAGTGTGACAGCTTGTGTGACTATTATGCAAGAAAGAACAGGACACTGAGGATACAGTGGAGCTGCAGGAAGGAAAGCTTTAGTGTGCTCTGTATGATGTATATAATCCAGAGACAACACATTCAACAGCCACCTCCACTGAAACACAGCAGGTGGGTGGCTGCGTAAGATTTCTCTACTGTGGGGGAAATTAAATCACTTTTTTGGAGATTCAAGTGCAAAGATTGAAAGCAGCCAGATTTTAAAAAAAAAAATACAGAAGGAGACCTCAGTGCTTTTATAAGATTTATTGTGTTATGATGAGATTAAATAAACAGCTTCTAATCTGGTGTTTAGCACCATTGCCTGCAAGGTGCTTCATTTTTCTCCCATAGGCAAAAGGGATGATTGCTAGGTGATTAGAAATTGGAAATTTACTCTGTTTATACTTCACTCTGTATTTAATCATTATTATTAATCTCTGCCTCTCTCCCACAGCATGTCTTTTGCCCTGTCTCTCTCCCCTCAGCCCCAACTGGTTGCGGCAGATGACTGCCCCTCCCTGAGCCTGGTTCTGCTGGAGGTTTCTTCCTGTTAAAAGGGAGTTTTTTCTTCCCACTGTCACCAAGTGCTTGCTCATAGGGGGTCGTTTTGACTGTTGGGTTTTCTTTGTATTATTTTAGGGTCTTTACCTGCAATACATAGTGCCTTGAGGTGACTCTTTGTGTACTGATTTGGCGATATACAAATAAAATTGAATTGAATCAGATATGAGTGCGCATGGCTTTCCAGTTCTCTGTGTTAGCCCTGTAATGGACCTGTTCCAGACTGTACCCCACCTCTTGCCCAAAGTCATCTGGGACAGGCTCCAGCCCTCCTGTGACCTTAGCTGGACACAGGGTTGGTATAATGAATTGATGGATGACTAACTTTCTAATATTTATAAAACTACAAAATATTGAGCTTAATAAAGGTCCTGCCCTGTTTCCACTCTTGTCCATAACAGTCCACTAACATTCATCAAGATTGAGTCATTTATTCAATACCTGACACTCACTGAACACTTAATTGCGAATATAAATAGAAGTGGAACATTTGATTGATATGAATGACAATAGCCACTCTGTTCATATGTCCAATTCTTTATCGAGTCCTTTAATGATTCATGATGAATTTCTATGGCTACTTCCTACTCTACTCTATGTAGAAACTTTAGATAAAAGGCTTAAAATGAAACTTAGTTGTGCAAAGACTTCACTGTTATGAGTTTGATGGTGCAGCAGAACAACACGCCAGCACTAATAAAAGGAATTAATATGACTGGACATGCATCTCGTAGACTGGACAATTTAGTTCAGTTTTCAATCCCCTTCCCAAATTAAGAACAACTGCACAGATGGTTACTCATGCAATTACCCAGTCAGCCAATCAGGTGCCAGCACAGCACTAGAAAAAAATCCCATTATCATACAAGTCTGCTAATGTTCACATCAAAATCTAAATTGGGTGCGATTCTTGGGGCTAGATGAGCTGATACGGGTGTTTCTTAAACCACTGGGGGATTTTCACTTCAACAGTCTCTGGAGTTTATTCAGAATAAAAAAAACCCATCAGTGACAGGCAGTTCAGGATACAGAAACGCCTTTTTGATTAGAGAGGTCAGAGGAAAATGTGGATGGAGCGGACAGAAAGGCAGTACACAGTAACTTAGATAATGGCTCTTTATAACTGAGCAGAAAAATATCTTGGGAGGCACAGCATCCAGCCTCGGGATAGACGGGTTACAACAGTAGAAAACCATGTCAGGCCCCGCACTTGCCAGCAAAAAACAGAACTCTGAGGCTGAAGTGGGAGCAGGCTTACCCAAACTGGATTGTTTAAGTCAGGAAAAAGTAGCCTTGTCAGATGAATATTAATTTCTGCTGAGGCTACAGATTGTAGACTTGGAAGGCGTCACAGCATGGACCCAGCCTGATGTGTGTCGACACTCTAGGGTGCTGCTAGTGTTGTGGTGTGGGGAATGTGTTTGAATACCACTTATCTGAATACTGGCGATGACTGTGTACATTAGTTTATGGCACATATTTACATCTTCTACTGGCAGCTTGTAGCATAATGATGTACCATGTTGCTCTATATTAGATTCATGAACGTGACAGTGATTTGCATGCAATTCAGTGGGAATATGGACAATTGGAAGATAATGGGAATATATCCATTATCTTCCATTTATCTAAAGTTGGGTTGAGATGGCAGCAGGCTAAGCAGGGTATTCCTGATGTCCTTCTCCCCAGTTTGTCCTGGGGGACCCCTAGAAGTTTCCAGGCCGGATGAGACCAATAATCACTCCAGCATGCTCTGGGGTCTCCTCCCAGTTAGGTGTGTCGAGAAATTCAGAAAACCCTGATGAAGCGGAGATTTTGAAACTTGTTAACCTTGCCCAAAAGTGGGAAACTGGGGCCCTGTCCTGGAGCAGGCCTGAGAGGGGAGCTCAACAGAGAGCATCAGGCACAGCCCACTGGATGAAGTGTGAGCTGGGCAGTAGGCAAAGGCTGGGGTCTGAGTGTGGGGACTCTCACAATTGCAGACTGGTTTTGCAACCTGTATTCTAAGCTTCTTGGCTTTCATATGGGGTGTGCTCAGTGAGTATTAGCATTTCAACTGAATGATTTCAACAACAATGGATTAAAATGGACCTTCAGAAATCCTACCAAATAAAAATGCATCAATTTATTTGTGTTACAGCATCAGGTGAAAATGGCATAAAATCAAGAGTAGAAAACTAACATTAAAGATATCACAAACACCATTATCTGTGTAACTTTTAGACAGGAAGTGATAAAACTACCTTTCAAATTGCACTTTCACATAGTTGTCATAGTAGCCCTCCTCAATGAGCACACCTGGTCACAAGTTTTGAATGAATCCTCAGCCTCAGTGTTTGCTATTCAAATTAAAAGCATTCACCTGAGCGCCTTTTATTCCTAATCAGTCTTGAATAAATCAATAAATAAATCAAGCAATTACACCAATTTTAAGTGGAATAAAATGCTCCATATATGCCGAATTACAGTTGGACTCCTGCAGTGAATCCATTAACCAGCAAAGTCTTAACTAACAGAGGCATCGCATGAAAAGCTCTGAATTTTCTTTTAGCAAAGATATCTGCCCACTAGTGAGATCTATCTTGAAAACTTCTATTGCTCTGCAGCTCTCTGGACAGAGGAGATGCGCACACTCACATACCATAGACCTGTTTGATTGGATTAATCAGAAATGTCTGCAGCTCTCCACTCTTATTCCCACAAGTGGAGTTAATTGCACCAGTGCAATGGAGTGAAGTAGAAATGGGAGCTGAGTCTGATGTCCTGCCTCAGTTCCCTCTGCCTGCAGAAATGAGACAGGAGACGAAGAGGAGGAGGAGGAGGAGTGGGTGGCAGTGGTGGTGGTGCAGGTTGGACTATGCACAGAGAGTGGGTGTGAATAGGAGAAAGAGAAAAGATTTTTCTCTCAGCACCAACACATCTGTGTGCTGCAAGAGGGAAAACCTTCAAATGGCCCTTTGCTTGTCTTTTTTTTAATACAAACTTTGCTTTTTTTTTTTAGTTATGGCAGTTTCATAACAGCATAGTGATGTGAGATAACTCAAAAATAGCATTTTTATGCATGTGAGGATGTGAAGTCGATGAACTGTGTCCTCCTGAATTTGTTATTGTTACCATAGTGTTGTAGAATGATAGCATTATCTTTGGAAGGCAGGCAAGTAGCCAATGTAGTGGAAGCTAATGTGGAATCACATAATTTCATGAATAAACACCGCACTGAGTCTGAGATTGTGCTTTACAAACATGTAGTGCAATCATAGTATGTGCGCACCCCCCGTCCCCCCAACATCCAAGATTAAAAAATGAATTGTAAATCCAAAAAGAAAAATAAAATGGAGAAAAATTAATGTGATATGTGAAAAGTACAGCTTCCCAGTGGACACATATTTTAGAGGAAAGAAGAAATTAATAATTAAAACCACTTAAACGTTATTTTATGTAATACAGCTTTCCTCAATCGCTTTGATGCAATTCTCACATCAAGAATATCATTCTCACCACTCTTAATGTAGTTCTGAAGCCTTCCTCACTGTGCATGTACACATACACTTCACTACTAAAGACATTTTGCTATTGTGTTGCTGTATTTCTCATCTCAATCTCACAGCTCATCAAAACAGTTTGTACTTTAGTCAGAACTCTCGCTTCCCTTAGTATTGTCCAGCACTGCATTCATGTTTACAATCAAACCAATTCAAACTTTAAATATCCATGAAAGAGCACGGCCACTCACGCACATTGTCAGTGGTCGTAGTGAAATACAGGAAGGAAAGGAAAAGAGGAAGATCGCAGAAAAGATTCATGAATGTAGTGAAGGAGGACATGCAGACATGGTGTGACAGAGGAAGATGCCTGGGATAGGGTGAGATGGAGGCAGATGATCAGCTGTGGCAGATGATCAGCTGTGGCAGACCCAGAACGAGAGCAGCCAAAGAAAAGAAAGATAGTTTTGAATTTTTCCTTTTCTCTGTTTCAGCAATTATATCGTGTAAGTCTCACAAATCCTTCACATTGCAGTTTTCATTTGAACATTTTTTCTTTTTTAGATTTTATTCTACATTAGGCCTACTTTTTTTTTTTGCACTACTCTGTAAGGTTCTGAGAAAAATATAAAACATTTGGTGTGTGTGTGTGTGTAGTCTTAAAACGGTGGTGAAAGGTTTTTATTAATTGGTCACAGAGTTGAAGGCCTGACTTCGCATATTTTGACGTATGTGAAAAAGGTTTTGAATATTTTAGAGTCTTTTGTACAGGTGAGTCTGTGCCTTAACTGTTCTGAGAGTCGTTCCTGAAGTGAGAATTACTAGTAACAAATATTTTTCTGTCAGCTCATAAAGAAATCCTTTAATACCATTTATGCATTTTTACATTATAAAAAAAAATTGTGCCTGCATGCAAAGGTAGGCTGAAATAAATGTGTGTAAGTTGCATTTCAATAGGTTTCTCCTTCACTGCTTCCTTGCATGTGGATTTCTTGTACCAGCAGCTGCTGACTGTGACTATTCTCTTGGCTACACCTCCAACTAAATGCTTCATTTCTCTTCCTCCCACCTCCCTCTTCCTTTCCACTCCCCACACTTGCTTCTAATTTGTTTCTCGATATCTTTTCTATTTCTATCCCTCGGTTATTCCAGTTTTTATTGGCACATCCCCCTTGTAGTTCTTTTTGATGCAATTCAACAAAGACTTGGAAAAAACTGAGACTTCACTGGGAATCTTATCTTGGATCAATGGAAGCTATGGAAATTTAAGGATCCCACAGTGGTTCAGATCTGTATTTTTCTTTCAACTCACATGTCATTTTCTCAGAAACCAAACTTAATTTTAGAAGAATAGAAAATGGATATGGAAATATAATAGCTGTTTATGTCACATATTTAAAAAGGTGCAGTAGCAGAAAACAGAATTTTTAAAAACACTCGCTTTGGTGCAATTCTCACATCAGAAAAGTCATTCTCACTACTCTTAATGCAGTTGTCAAATCAGTAATCATTTCCCCCAAGCACATTAGCCTTTCTCATTGCTTTTTGTACACACTGCTATTGTTCCTACGCATACTTCACAACAAAAGACATTTGTTATTGTGTTGATGCACTTCTCACCTGGATTGCACAACTCATCAAAACAGTTTTTACTTTTTGGCAGTAACTAGTCTAGATCTCTCACTTTCCTGAGTACTGTCCACCGCTGCATTAGCTGTTTCAAACTAATAACTTTGTCAACTATGTTAACTTTTTTCAAACACGTATGAAAGAGTGAAGCCAGTCATGCACTGTCAGCGGGAGAAGTAAAACTGTTCTCAGAAGATGTTTAGTTGTTATTATTATTTAGTAGTATTTACATGTTTAAATGCATGCTTTTGCGTCACAGGTCCATGTCATGACACTGTTAAATACACATACGTATATACTAAATCATATATATATATATATATATATATATATATCATTTTATTTCTCATTAATGTACACTCAGCACCCCATCTTGACAGAAAAAAACCCAGAAATGTAGAAATTTTTGCAACTTTATTAAAAAAGAAAAACCGACATATCACATAATAAAATGAACTTTTTTGATTTTAGCAAATGGCTGCAATGAAACAAAGAGCGAAAAATTTAAAGGGTGTCTGAATATTTTCCTGCACTGCATTTTCTTTGTTTTCTGATGCAGTTTCTCGAGTATCATTTTGCTTTTCTCTATTTCAGCAATTTCACATGATTTCAAATGAATCCATCACATTTCATTTTTGTGTCCAATCACGTTCTACTCTACATTAGACTGAAATTTCTCCAGTTCTCTTTCCAAATTCAGGAAGGTTTTGATAAAAGTATAAAACCATTTGGTGTCTAAGTCTTAATTATTCATTGATGACAGTCATGAGATGAACTGATTGACTTTGGATGTTTTGATATACAGTATGTGGAAAAGTTTTGATTGGTTAAGTGTCTTTTGCAGAGGTGACTCTGCAGTATGAAAAATGCCCCAACTGTTTTGAGAACTGCATTAAGAGATTCAAGAGCGTTTTATTGTCATGTGCACAGTAAACAGTTACACTGAACAATGAAATTCTTACTCTGCACTTCTGCTCCGGCTCAATAATAATAAATATTAAATTATATAAATATACAAAAATAGACAAAATAGACAACTTATGTGAAAAAGTTTTAAGAGTTGTAAGAATGACGTTCCTGATGTGAGAATCGCACTAAAGCCATCAAGAAAAACTGTAAGTGTTTTAAAGGCCAGACACACTGTTGTAATCAACAGTTAGCCAAGGGAGATTTTTTGGGACTTAAACTAATATGATCAGATATTTGTGATATTTTTCAATATGCTGAAGACTGCATTATAATCCAGATGGAAGGCTTTTACGTAAAGAAAGGGCAATATGGTCTCCTGATGTCACATATATTTGATATTTAAAATATTCCTGGGAGGATTTGGTAGCTACTTCAGTGATGCTGCTGATGTGTGGATTCAGGCTGGCATCAATAATACCTCCTAGGATTCAAACTTTGTCAGTGGTTTTGGGGATTGCGACTCCAAAGAGGCACAGATGCGCTGACTGAGTCTTTGAAACATGATTTTCAGAACAATGCTGAGGCTTTAAGAAGCACCACCTTCATGCTTCAACAGCCTTTAAATTACATGTCTGATGGCAAAAACCAACCAATGATAAGTCAATACACCATAAGATCACACAGGACAGATTAAAATATCAGCTGCAGCTTGATGTACACCAACCAACTGACCTGCCTTACACTCATCACTGCTGCACACTCACACAGCTTTTTGTCTTCGCTGCTGCTTCTTTTAGTCACCTTGTTTTCACCCTACGTTGATTCAACTCCAGAATCAAGCAGGTGCTCTCTACCATGTCGTGTTGACTTCTGTTCTGTGACTGTCACATGGAAAGTATCATATGATAAGGAAAATGTGTCTGCTTACTCTCTTTTTTCCCAGGAGGCTTCTTTGTTCTCCCTGCCAAGCTTCATGGATGCTTTAATTTGTTCATGGAGCATATATAACTGAATTACCAAACCAGAGGAAAATTTAAAAATGGCTGTCAGCCATGTATTATAAAGATATTTATCATAATTCCTTAAAGAACCTTGGACTTTTCCCTCCTATTGCAGTCACCATAAGCTGATAAACTGAGAGTAAGATGAAAAAAAAAAGGTTTTACTTTAAGATTCTCTTCTTACTGCACATATATTTAGGGTGCTGAATAAAATGTTGGGAAATATTGTTCCTTCTCTTTGCCCCCTGAACATTTTAAAATTTCCCCTCAGTCACTTCATTTTTGTACCAGCCCTGATCTAAACTTCCCAAAGAAACATGTTTGCTACTATTGTCTTTTAATTATTTAAATCACACAATTAAAATAAGACAATTTCATATTAAATACAGACAACTAAAGCCCAACTGATATAGGCTGATACCGATATTTGGTGATTCAAAATCTGACATTCTGATAAATATTATTTGTTATGTGTAGTTATTTAATTACTCACTGACACCCAGCCCTACGCGGTTGCTGCATTTGTGGTGTTACAAACACGTCTTGCCAACAGGTAAGTTGCAGAATGCCCTCTGGTGGACACACTATTCAAAATCAACACTCATAAAAGGATTAAAGGATATTTCTTCTGTCTCTTCTTTACTTTTAAATTTTCATGTATGGATCAAATAAGTAAAAAATGAGCATTGTAATTTGCTCTCTTGTCAGTGCAGAGAATAGCAGATGGAAACTTCATGTCAGAATGTATCAGATGCCTGAACAAAATATAAATGAAATGGATGGATAGATGGATGGATGGGCCTTTATAAATCCGACGCCAATATCGGCTGATAAATCAGTCAGATTCTAACAAACAACATCCGTCTTTAATCTATAGATGTGAGTCCTGATGCACAAAACAAACTAAATATTTGTGGCATCATTAGGCATCAATATACCCACACATATTTTAATGTGTCTTGTGCGTGTGTGATGAAACAAATTCAAACAATAATCCAAGAATAAATCAGGGCAATGAAAAAACAGGGTCTAAAATGAGATATAAAACACTCCATAATGTTCGCCGCTGACCTGACCCAAGGGTGAAAACAGCTTCCTAACCTAGATGTGTGACTGAACTTATCAAAAGCTTGGTTGCTCAAAGTGTTGAGCCAAAAATAGTCCGATTTTTACACCATTGTCAAGACTTCACAGACAGAAACATGCACAGTCCTTGTGCTGCATGTGCATATGATGCTGGCTCGGGCTCTGATGAAAGCCACCGCTGGGAGGTTTACAGAGAGGAAGGGGAAAGGGCACGGAAAGGAGGGAGCATAGGAAGAATGAGTGTCTGCACGTGTGGTGAAGGCTGGTCTTGCATTCAAGCCCTTGGGATAGGAACAGTCTTTGCCTAAGGCTGGTGCTGGATGTTCAGAGAGGATGGCACGGATAGAAAACACTCCCTCTCTCTTCTTCTTTCTCAGTAATATCCACCAAGTGGGAAGTGGTACTGGCAGTTGTGCAAGTGGCTTGTGCCCTCTCTGCCATGGGCTCAGGCTGCACTGAGCAGGGACAGCTGAGTTTCCCCAGGCTAGCATTAAGCAAGCAGGACCAGTTTCAGACAGTGGCCACAGCCTGTGGCATCAAAACCAGCATCAAAAAAGAAACTTACTTGAGGGAAGGAAGAGAGAAAGATAGGACAAAAGATGTGAAGAGCTGGAGGGTTAGAGAGGAGGAGAAATACAGTGAGGGAAAGGTGCCAGAATAGTGCGCAGATGGCGTAAAGGAGTAATTTAGTCATTTAGGTGATGCACCTTTCTCTAGAGCAGTTCACAAAGAAAGAGCAAATGGAGGCTGGTGGACACATTGGCTGCTTACACATTTTAAACCCCATGAACTTTGTTTCCTTTTAACGAACCAGAGGCAGATTTCATGGACACCACACACTCTGATGTGTGCTCCTGTTCTTTTATCTCTTCATCCCTTTATCCTCCTCCTCCACTTGTTTTACTGAATCCTGAGAGACTGAACTGGCCAGCCTTTTAGTTCACTCAGCTGGAGATCCGTCCTCCCCTGCTACAGCTACAGCTCTCATTGTTAGAGCCCTTTCAGCTTCAGATACTTGTTGTAGTGTTGAGACCCCAAACAAAGGGCAGCTGTTACTGGCTGGGAGCAGAAGATGTTAAAGGAGCAGATGCCGAGATAGAAACGTGCAAAAAGTGTTGGAATTTATGAATAAAAATCTTAATGAAACAAACAAACAAAAAAAGGTAATAACCTAGGGAATCTCACCAAATGCAAAGGAACTAAAATAAAATGCTGCCTCACAGCAAGCTACCACCTCTAATACTTAATGATAATAATAACAACAAACAACAATACAGATTAACACAAGGCTGACAATCCCGGGCCCTATACATACCCAGGGTATCTTTCTGTAAACAGGATTCAGTTACCCTAACATCAGCAATCAGGTGACACAAAGCTAGTTAGCAACTCAGTGAATTAACCCAGGGTTTCCCCTGCATGTTCACATGTTAGGGATGGCGCTGGCAACATCTGACCAGTGTATCAGCAGAAAATATGTAGAGGTTGAACACAATACAGACTGAAAGCATCACAGCTCCTACAGACAAATCAGCAGAGTATGTGCTTTAGTCAGTAAGACTTAAAATGATCTACTGTATTAATGTTAAGTAAATGTTTAGCCTATTTAAAAGCCAGGAAAAAAAACTGGCACAAATGGCAACTGTGTGAGTTAAAATATTTATCAATATCAAAGCTCTATCACTAAGACACGGGAGAATCTGATAGATTATAATAAAGTATTTGATTAAATTAATGTTTAAAAGACAGCTTTACTTATTATTCCTTCAGCTGCAGCCTTGGGGGTGTTTAAAGGTCAAAGAGTAAAAAAATTAATATAGAAACAGAATTAAACAAAGGTTTTTGTAAGGTCAGCAACTACAGTGTAGGTGTCCTGTTTTAGGATCATATATTAATATAGAACATCAAAACAGTTTTAAAATTGTTTGCAGCCAGCAGAAAAAGAAAAAAAAAAATCAAGGAATAAAGTCGCCTTGAAGAATCTATATTTATTGCTGATGATCAGGGAAACACACAGACATGAGAAACTACTGAAACACTTTAGACTCCCCTACTATCCTGAGGGATCTTCCAGAACAGGTGACATTATTTTCTGGAGAACTGGTGTCATCCACATGTTAGACAATGCTCAGCCAATCAGAAGTTGGCATAACAGGCTAATCAATAAGATTGAAGCCTAGAACTGATGTTACTATAAACAGACTGGGTCTTTACCTATGAATTTGGGATTCCCCAGTTTCTCACTATCTAGCTACTGCCAGCTGTTCAGCTTTCATAGCATCAGCAGCCTGAAATCCTCCGTGTTGTTTACTCTCCACTTCAGATAAATACAGCCAAAGTGCACAAAGGGTACTAAACATCGAGGAATATGAATATCGTGTTGCGCATCTCTGAAGAGTAAAGAACACATAAGAACAATATGTGATCATAAAAGGGGTGGCCTTACTATACCATTGCTTCCTCTTTTAACAAGCCCTGCCTGATTTTTCTTTTATCTCGACTGCTCATAAGACATACCCAGGCAGTGCATTCGTCTGACAGTCTCCACCACACACTTGACCTTTGGGTAGTGCATAAGCGAAAGGACGGGTGCTGCGCAGAGCTCATAAAGCCACGTTGTCATCATAGAGAAACCTCCCAAATCTCAGCCTGAAGAATATTCACTGTGACCGTACTTAATAAATACATGACACTAAGCTGGACACTGTATCCAAAACCAATGCTGACACTTCTGCACTCTTCCATGAATGGTGGGAATTAATTTTGATCTGTAGCACTCTCTGCTAGCATATGACATTGATCCTGAAAGTGGTGATGCTCCTGCATTGTCCGCTCGCTTTCTATTCTGAATGCAGCAGCAAGGAGTCGTGAAAGTTCATTAAAATGGCGGCTACCCTGGAAGTGAGAGCAGAGCCACACTTCTGAGGCTAAGAAGCAGCAGTGTTTTGAGCTGAATGGTATCATCAGCATCCTAACTTGCTCATCTTTAGCAGCCGGTGTATATTATACATAAACTTGATGTTGATGCCAAAGTCACTGTGAAGTACAAGGCAAATGAAACTGTTTTCATGAAATTAATTTTACATAAATGAAGTCAGGGAGTCACCAAAGTTATTACAATTCATGCTCTGTGGGGGGACTTAAATATGTGAATCAAATGTCAAGACAATCGATGCAACAGTGTTTGAGTCACAAATGTCAACCTCGTGATGGCACCAGAGTAAAAGTCAGAGGATCGCCAGCAAAAGCCTTTCTCTGGGGAATAAATTTACATCTAGTACTTCATGAGATTTTTTTTTTTTAGTGTGGGCAAAGTGTTTGCACTGACAGGCATTTCCACCCCTAAGGTCATGCCACTAGTCTTGCTACCCCCCCCCCAAAAAAAAAATTGAAAACAAGATCTGCCGTAATAAAAGTGAAGAGGAAACCTTTTGCTTGGTTTAAAAGCCTCAGCTGTGTGCACGCACTGCCATATCCACACTCCATATTCTTCCAATAGCTTGTCCAAATGTGTGTTTCAGGGGTATTTCAGGGCCTTCAGCCTACTCTGTGAAAAGCTCTAAAACAAGCCAGCCCTGAAAAGTGAAGGCGAATGGTGGGAGGAGATGTGAGTCTTGGAGTAAAACACAATCCAGCCTTCAGGCTAAGCTTTATCTGCTTGTTTCTGCCTGTGTTTTCAAGTATTTATTATTAAATACTATTGTTAGATGATTGCCCCATTATATTAAGACTGAGCTTGAGGCTTTTTTTTCCTTTTCTTTTTTAAATATCTGCCATGGTTTGGAGAGTGAAGGTGTATGCATCTCTGCATTTGGGCCCAGAGTTCCAAAAATAAACAGAGCCATTTATTAAGACTTATTAAATTTCAAAAGCAACAAAAACTAAACAACAACTAAGGCACAAGAAGAGCCGGGAACACACTACAGGAACAAGCAGGAAACAAACAAGCAGACTACACAGTACAACACAACAATGAACAAAAGTAAACTGAGGTTTTAAATACACAGGAGCTTACAAGGGAGGAGGGAACATGGAAAATTAAACACCACTGAAACTAATCAAGGAAGACAAGACCAGGGAAGTAAAACCAGGAAGAAGACACAGAAGACAACAGCTACCAAAATAAAACAGGAAGTAACACAGCAGGGGAACGTCTAACATAGACACAGACTTAACAAGATACAAGGAGACACAAGGGGAGGCAGGATAAACTGAAACTCAAGGAATTAAATATAAACTTTAACTATAGCAAGAACAGAAACTAGACTGCAAATGGTAACAAAACTAAATTTTTTTTTTAAAAAACCCTAAAGACTAAACTGAGAAACTAATCATAAAGAAACCAACCAAGAAATTTCTGCTACACAAAGAGAATACAAAACTCAAAAAGACTGAAAAACACCACAAACGCAGGAATCCAAATATTAATACAAAAACTCAAAACTCTGGCAAAAACCCAGCGACCATGACAGTATTAATTTGTAATAAATATGGAAAGATAAGAAATGAGAAAGAGGCGGCACAATGAGAACTCACTGCAACCTGAATGGTGTCCAGTCCATCTGCTTTCTATAATTACTTTATTACTTTCATAGCAAAACGCTGTACAAATCGACCCCTTCAAGGAAGTGTATGTTTATTTGACTGCACTGCAGTTTCCCCCGCAGCTGAATAGTAAACTACAACATGCTGTGAAAATACACGAGGAAATACGAGAAAATGTAAAATACACACAGAATAATATTTATCTATATATTTCTCAGACAAATCTTTTTTATATATTATAGCATGTAAAGAATAAAATCCTTCGTTAAGTTTATGTTATGCACTTAGCCAATTGGTATGACTTAATTCAGCTTCCCTATGTTCTGATGCTACAGCGTGGTGTAAGGCTGCATGAAATCAATTTTGTCAGTGAACTGGCAAAAAGACAAACAGTCTAATTTGGGATCGTGTTTCTGGTCATCTGATGAATACACAGTCAATACTTTGTGCCCTTTTAAAGGGACATTTCACCCCATAATCAAATTACCATATTTTCCATCTGATCTGTACTGCTCTTTATCGATCTGCTGTAGATTGTTTTGGTGTGACTTGCCAAGTTTTGCAGATGTTGACTATAAAGATGTCTTCTCTTCAGTGTACTAGAACTTGATGGCACTTGGCTTGTGCTGGTCAAACCACCCAAAAAATACATTAGGAAAAACCCAGCAGCGATGTCTCTTTCCAGAAATCATGACCCAGTTATTCAAAATAATACAAAAACCTTGGTGTTTAGTAGGAATTTTTTTCTACACTCTATATCTGCCAACCAAAAGAATTATGCAGGTAGCTAATACTGCAGCTCAAGAGAGGAGGAGGCTCACTTCCAGACCCTCAAAATTGAACAAACTAAAATAATTTTAATACTTTACAGTCAATAAATGACTTGGATGTCACCAAATCCCGTGTTTCCTCCCTAGAGCTCTGCCGGGTCTTTCCTGCAGCTAACCTTCAGTCGCTGCTTGTTTGTGCGTCTTTCTGCCTTCAGCTTTGTATTTAATAAATGAAAAGCACGCTCTGTTGGGTTGATATGTGGAAACTGACTTGGCCATTGGAGAATATCTAATTTCTTTGCCTTGAGAAACCTGTGGGTTGCTTTTGCATTTTGCTTTGAGCCATTATCCATTTGCACTGTCAAGCTCTGTCTCATCAGTTTTGCAGCATTTGGTTGAATCTGAGCACAGAGTGTAGCCCTGTACACTTCACAATTCATCCTCTCTTTACTAGCAGTCACATCATCAATAAACAGCAGTACATACATGCCCATGCCATAACACTGCCTCCACCATGTTTGACATTTGACTGTGATATGCTTCAGATCATGAGCTGTTTCTCTCTTTCTCCATGCTTTTCTCTTTCCATCATTCTGGTACAATTTCACCTTGGTTTTATCTGTCCAGAGAATTTTTCCAGAACTGTGCAGCTTCTTTCAAATGTTTTCTGACAAAGTCTAATCTGGCCTTCCTGTTCTTTAGCGTAACCACTAGTTTGAACCTTGTTGCAAGCCCTCTGATGCATGCACCTCTTTGACAGTGTTCTTGACTTGGTTAGATGTTCTGAGGTCCCGTTTAAAGGAGAACGTTTTCAGATGAAAACGACTAAGTTTTGATGCATTTCGGCCTTCCGTTTACACGAGAACGGAGTGAAAACGCTGCTTTTTGAAAACGGGGACACTCGCACATGCGCATTATGGTTGCGGCTCCTATATCCACACTGCCAACTTGTGGCCTGGCAATAGGAACTGTAGCATTTTCAGTCTTTCGCGTTTCCACGTAAACGGAAATCGTTTCTGAGACGTTTCCATCTGAACGCACTACTTTTTGAAAACAAAAGCGTTTCCACTGAAAACGCTCTTGTGTAAACGGGGCCTGACGATGTCATCGTGCACTTTAGTTGTCATCTGTGGTCTTTCAGGCCTTTTGATGCTGTGAGCTGGTCCGAGCATTTCTTCTTTTTGAGAATGTACCAGATTGTTGATTTGACCACACCTAATGTTTTTGCTGTCTCTCTGTTGGGTTTGTTTTTTTCAGCCCAATGACAGCCTCCTTCACTTGCATTGACATCTTTTAGGATGTCATACTGAGAGTTCCGCTGAATAGCTACAAATGCAACACTGGCATCAACTCCAGATGTTTCATCTGCTTAATCTGTCATGGAACATATCTAGGCCATGAAAGAGTTTATAACTCAACTGTTCAATTATTTTTGAACTGTTTATAAAAATCTCTGTATGTTTGCATCCTTTCATGCTTTCACTAACATGAGCGTCTTACCATGAGTAGGTCCCTGCTTCTTGTTGCACCGTAATACAGGTTGCTGGTTTGTAGTTTGGTAAAAGGGACAAAACTGCTCAGAAGGTTTGGATTATTTTGAGCATGATTTGCAGAAAGAAACACTGCTGCTGAATTTTTTCACATATAATCTGTTATTTTTTTCTTGTTGTTTGTTTTGTTTTGACTCTTTAAGCACCATAAGCTGAGTACGATTTAGTGCCATTATATTCACGAGAAGGCAGACATTTCTACAGTAATATCTCTGAAAATGGACAACTCACACCAAAATATTAGAGATTAGCACTACAGGACAGAGAAACAAACTTGAACTGGATATTAGTGTAGCCCACATACTACCCTACTGTATGAATGGGCCCTGAGTTCATTATGAACAGTAATGATTACTTACCCTTGAGTTCCTAAAATCACACTGTATTACCGTACATGCTATAATATCACACACAGACACTTTAAGATTTAAAATAATAATCCCCCAATTTAATTAGAAACAATCTCAAACAATATTTCTTCCCTCAGGTCTGTTAACCATTCAAAAATATAAAATAAAATCAATAGTCCACAGTAATAACCACCAAACTCGTTGCAGGCCTGATTCGGGGCTCGGGTGCGGTGAGACCAAAAACTTAGGGGTCGTTTCACTCACTCACTGTGAGCAAAGAAATAAACAAAATGGTACCTTATGCCAAATATGGCGATGCAAGAGTTCAGTCACACGTGGTCCTTCCACGAGCAGGAATGAAGCACAAGGGCATACCCGTCGAGTTGTCGCCTTCCCGCGTTGCCAGAGGAACCCTGAGCTATCGGTAGCTCAGAGCGCTATCTGGGTCTTTCCTCTCGTCTCGGCGCTTGGAGAGTTAGCTGAAGCTGTTACGATGAGCTGTGTTAGCTAGCCGCAGCTTTCAGTCAATCAGCGCCGCTAATTAGCACTCGCTTAGCCAGCGAGCCAGCTGCGATAATTGAGTCCAGCCACTCTTAGACGCTATACTGCACCTCGTGGAAACCTTTCCTCCTTCCGAACATCTCGCCGACGTCTGACACGGAGTAGAATTTTAACCAACAACAGAATGGAAATACTTTCACTTGATTAGCCAAAGTTAACCACACACTCGGCTGGGGTCCCTCGTTACATTCACGCTCCTCTTTCTCTTTCTCTCTCTCTCTCTCTCTCTCTCCATGCACGGCCACACCTCCACAAATCAGATGTCAGCCCAAAGAACAGGTGACAAACAGAAATTTCTAGGAAAATAGATTGATTTCCCTTTACAATAAACAAATGAGATAAACAAATGAATTAAAATACTTATTGCAGATTAATAATTTTAACACACAAACTTTGAAATTGCAACATTCATTCACATAAATGACTGTAACCCACATTCAGTCAACTTATACATATCCATTTTCTACAGGGTTACATTAGGGTGAACTGTCCCTTTAACTCTAGCTTTGGTCTCCATCAAATCCCAAGAAAAATAAGTGGGTTTTAACTGCTATAAGTTCTACATTTCTCACCACATCTACTTCAGCTTTCTGTAGTTATTACAGACCTGGCTCCACCAAGTTGGCAGCAGCTGTCTACAGTTTTATCTGGATGAGTGCATCCATATGGTACACAATATGTTTGGTCTGAAAAGCTAAAGCTATATCCTAAAAGTGGCTGCATGCTGTATAGTAGAGCCCAACCGACACTGGAGACTTGGAGCGAGTATGATATATATAGACTTTTTTGGCCATAATAAATTCAGACTGGTATATCAGCCAGTATTCTTTATGTATAAACAATATCTATGAGTAATATATTTCACTCACTAGCAAGCAACGTAAGATGAGGACTAATTTTTTTTAGCATATAGGCAGGTTAGGTGGAAAATCTCTCAGTCTGAACTTTTAATTTAATTCTTTTAGTTTATGTATAAGTCTGCACTTAAATTTGGAGTGCAGTACTTAGTGTCTGAAAGTTTTTTTTCTCTTAACTGGCAGTTTAATGATATATGCACAACACCTCACTTCACATTTCATAGCAGCCAAAATAGCTCAGTTGGAATGCAGAAAATATCTTCAGGAAAATCTGCAGCATCCAATCACAAAGTTGAGCTATTTTCCAATAAAAACTCAGTACTTTAACTTTTGGAGCATAATTATGGACTTATACACACAACCATTCAGTGAAGCGCACATTGATCTCTTTTATCACATCCAGCCAGATGCTGACAAACAGCTGTAATCTTCTAAAACTGTGCTGGCTGACACAGTCCATCCTCAAAAACCACTATTCTCAACCGCTCCATTTTCAGTTTTCTTATAATGCTATTACTCCGAGAGCAGAAAGATAAGCGTCACACTGTGAGAGCGACAGCGGGACATAGAGAGAGAGAGAGAGAGAGAGAGAGAGAGAGAAAAAAAACAGAAAGTGAAGAATAGAGATGCAATAAAGATGAAGGTGGCTTCGTGTCTGTGGAGGAGTGTCCTGCTGTGTGTATGCAGTTCTGCATGTTTCTAATTGTGTATTTGCGCCCACTTCTCTGAATGCAAATGCATTTGTTTATGTGACCGCAATATATTTTCTTTTGAAGTTAATTTGCAATCTCATATGTTCATTTCAGCTGTTAGGACAAATTGACATTTTCGGTTTGTTTGTGTGACTGATGGAGCTAATCTGTGTCAACAGAGAGGCTGTCAGGAAAAGATTAAGGCCCTGTGTTTAGTTAGCTTCATTATTTCTATGCTATATCATTAATTATTGCATTTAGCTGTTATGAGTCTTTACCAAGCACAGGCGGACGAGGGTGCATTGTTGTAGCTGTCGTTTGTTAATAGTCTGATCATCACTTCACCGGGTAATCAAACAAAGTTCAGCACAAACAACCTCACGAGCAGACGATAAATTCCGCTAATGGTCTCATCTTAAGTCATCTTTCTGTCAACCTGTCAAACGAATATTCTTCTCCCAGATTTGATTTCAGCCAGCATCTACAGTAATGCCATTAGCGAACTTCAGCTAGTCATTAAAAGCTGACTGAAGTGCTTCAAAAGGTTAATTTATTTGCTAATCAGATTCCCTCTCCTGAATAATTATAATAAATCACCTCTTCCATGAAGAACTTCAATGTCACTTGCAGTTGAGACACTTGACTGTGCTGCTAGAGTCTCCAGTGGTGGCATAAATAATACATATGCAACACATAAAAGTGCATATCTGTGTGCAGACACGGATGTGAATGTGAGCTTCAAGTCTGAGTGTAAACCTGACAGATGGTAGACTTTGTCCTCTGCTCGTGAATAAAAATAATTTAGTCTAGCTTGGGTTTAATAAATTGCCTTCCTTTACAGATTTTTTTTTTTTTAAAGTTCCATTGTGAAGGATAATGTCACATTTTAATGTTAAGAAAATCACAGGCAGAGCTCAACCTTCCACACGTACCTGTTGTAAATGTCGTCGTCTTCTCCTCCCCAGCCCCAGTACTCGTTCGGGAAACCATTGATCTTCAGGAACTGTTTTTTACTGAGACCCGAAACACCTCCAAAGTAACCTGCGTACGGTAGCCTGCATGACAAGAGAAAGGAGGAGACGGCACAGATGAGACAAGAATGTAGCATTAAATTTTAGAGGAGCCACAGGCATATTTGAAATCCATATATTAATTCAAATAAATTATATAAACAAATAAGACCAGTCAGAAAGACTGGAAGTGGCAGAGTGTTACATTCTACATCAAAGGACTGTATTTTAACAACATTTGCTGCATTGCTTCATGGCATGAAGATTATTTGTAAGAAAAAAAATCCAATGACAGCTCCAGATTTCAGTGATTTAAACAGCTATGCGTATCTGCATGTTCTTAGTGCTGTTAATTTCAGCTTGACAGTGAGTCCTGGGCGGCATCAATACATGCATTAAGAGGAGTTTTCAAATACTGCTTAAGAGATGCACAATTTACATTTGAATAAAATCTTTTTCAGGTTTTTCAGGCTATCAGATCTTTTCTTACTATGTCTTGTCTTAGATGGTCTCTAAGTGGATAATTTAATGGGTCTTTTTACAGTAAGTGGATAATCCGCATCCATATATAATCCACTCAAGCAACATGAAATGGCTGAGTGTAAAGGGGTGATAATATTTCTGCAAATGCAGACCTCTGCAACTGATTTGAGGGTGATTGCAGCTATAATGCTAGCTATAGCTATACAGACACCGGCCACTTTATTAGGTACACTGTTCGCTCGCTTGTTGAGGCAAATATTTAGTCAGCCAATCACGTGAAAGCAACAGTGCATTTAGGTATGTAGAGAATGACCTGCTGAAGTTCAACCTGAACAGAATGAAAAGGAAAGGTGATTTAAGCAACTTTGACATGGCTGTTGGTGCCAGACAGGCTGGTCTGAGGTATTTGGTATTTTCCAAGTAAATTACATTACAACCACCTTGAGTTACAGAGAATGGTCCCATAAAGAGGAAATATCCAGTTCTCTGCGTGAAAATGCCTTGTTGATGCCACAGGTTACTACCAAGTTATGCAGAAGAGCATCTCTGAATGCACAACACATCAAACCTTGAAGCAGATGAACTACAGCAGCAGAAGACAACACTGTGCGCCACTCTCATACAGTAAGCTGAGGCTGAGGAAACGGAGGCTACAATTCACAGGGGCTCACCAAAACTCGACAACTGAAGATTGGAAAAATTCCGCCTGATCTGACGAGTCTTGATTTCTGCTGTGACATTCAGAAGGTAGTGTCAGAGTTTGGTGTATAAAAACATGAAAGCATGGACCCATCCTGTCTTGTGTCAGTGGGTCCAGTTCCTGGTGATGGTGGAATGGTGTGTGAGATATTTTCTTGGCACACTGGGCACCTTAGTACCAAGGAGCAGTGCCACAGCCTACCTGAGTATTGTTGGCCATCCTTTTATGACCACAGTGCCCATCTTCTGATGGCTGCTTTCAGCAGGATAATGCACCATGCCACAAAGCTCAAATTATTTCTAACTGGTTTCTTGAACATGACAATGAGTTCACTGTACTCAGATGGCCTCCATAGTCACCAGATGGGGATTCATATCATGGATGTGCAGCAGCAACTGTGTGATGCTATCATGTCAATATGGACAATAATCTCTTCCAGCACCTTGTTGAATCTGTGCCACAAAGAATTAAAGCAGTTCTGAAGACAAAACAGTGTTCCATCCAGTACTAGCAAGGCATACCTAATAAAGTGACCAGTGTGTGTGTGTGTGTGTGTGTGTGTGTGTGTAGGTGTAGGTGTAAACGGTCAACAGGGCAGCCAGGTGGGATTTCATTTTTCCCTAAAAGTCATGAGAATAGTAGAATGGACATCAGCTAGGAATGTCATGACAGGTGCCTGGGGTCTAACCAAAGGGCAAAGCGTGTGTGTGTGTGTGTGTTTGTGTGTGTGTGTGTAGTCTGTACAGTATGGTTGTAAAACTTATGACAGCTCCCTGTTGAAAGATGACAAGAAGAAACTAATGAGACCGTATGTTTCAGCACAAGTTCTTCCAGCAACAATATGTTCAGGAGTGAGTGTGTGTGTGTGTGCGTGTGTGTGTGTGTGTGTGTGTGCGCGTGTACATGTGTGCCTCTGTGTGTGCTTAAAAAGGACATGTGCTGGGAGAAAGAAAAAGAAGAGAGGGAAATATAGAGTGAGCGAGAGAAATTCATCTTGATGAACTGCATGTTTTTCTTGAAGACTTTAAGTGTAAATTTTTTATTGAGTCTTGCTACAAAGTGCATAAAAAAAACTCACATCTTTGTGATTATTTTCTAAGAAAATTATGTCAACCATCAAATACAATCAATATGTACTTGACAGGAGTTTTGCAAAAAACCTATGATGGGAACTTTGGCACAAAACTTTCAAAGATAAGTTTTTTTTGCCTTTTTTTTGCACCTTCACTCTCAGTTTCAGTAATTTGTCTCTTGCACAAAATGAATCAAAATTTCAATGGTCAACTCAGCTCCCCATTTCACTGGTTTATTGCAAGCAGAAACATGAAGATGACAGTGGAGCAAACAGCTGGACTCCCAATATTGCCATTCCTTTTTAAAATTATACTGAATTGACAACTTCACATGATACCATCAGCAAACTCTAGCCAGTATACCTTCCCTTATTTCTACTCCATACGTTCCCCCTCCTCTTCCATACCTCCCCCTGCAGAGGCTCTCACCACTGCTGCTTTGCAATCTCCTATTTTGATCTTTACACTTAATCACATAGTTTCTTGCCGACGTGGCATTTTCTGTTCAGCTCTGCACTAACCGTGGTGACAAAGGTATGACTTTGAGGTATACTGACGTCCATAACTGGTAGCAGCTGTCACCCCAAGTAGCAAAACACCAGCTGATTGTGGGTCTGGCCTCTTGCACAGTGCTGGTGGTTATGTTAGTATTAGCAAGCCTAATGAGCGCCAAAGGGAAAATGACATTGTACAGGAATGAGATTAATTCCTCTTCAGTGGCAGTAAACACAACACGTTTGCGTACCAAAAACTCTGCGGCTGTGACACGCAAACACACATCAGTAATCAGATCTCAGCTCTAACAAATATGGTCACGTTGATTCTCTCAAAAGGCCATAAATGTGCTTCTACTGACTTCAAAAGCTCCAGACTCCTCGTCTGGAGCTTCTTATGGCTCTCAATACCGGCACCATGTCTCTCTATATTACAGTGAGAGGCAGTCAGTCTCCTGAATCCTTACACAACATAACCATAAAGCCAAGCCTCCCAGAGTCCATTACCAATTCTTTCAGTACACTGGGAGAAATGGCTTAAGCAAAGGTCAGAATAAAAAACTGTAGTCTGAGCATTAAGTTTCTGAAGTTATCTCACTTCACCACCAAGAGTGAACCCACGCAGGCAGACCATGCCAACTCCACTCTGAAGGGGCTCAGCTGGCCAGTGGATTCAAACCTAGGACCCTCTTGCTGTGCTGTGCACCAGCCTGGGAAAGGTTGTAAAACAGTCTCAAAAGAGTTTGGAATCCACCGATCCACAATCAGACAGACATTTTTCAAATGAAGGAATCTAGTGACCTTACAGGAGAGTCAACCAAAAAAAAAAAGATCAGTCCACAGGCAAGGTGAGTAATAATCTGCAAGGTCACAAAGGAACCCAGGGTAATTTCTAAGCAACTGAAGACCTGCCTTACAATGGCAGGCCTTAATCTTCACGAGTCCACCAACACAAAAACACTGAAGAAGAGTGAGCATGGCAGATCTAAAGAAAGCCACTGCTCAATAAAGAGAAATTAATTAGCAATTAATATCAAATTATAACAGCAATTAATGTCAATCAAGAGTGAAGTGACATCCTGCACTTCATGTGAGGAAACAACACCTGAGAGTTGAAACTGTTCTGGATGGCAAAATGTGCTATAATTCATTAAAGACTACAGGAGCAATTGATGGTTCCCACAAATGTAGTTGCAGACATTGCTGCACAAGATGTTTACATCTGACCTAGAAAGCAAAGGGTCACATAAAAATGTAAAATGCTCATTCAATTTGTTAAATCAGGTCCTCCTTTTCTATCTAAAGTATTTGGTGAAAATCTGATGATATTTCAGGTCATTTTATACAGAAATATGGAAAAACTTAAAGAGTTCAGAGACATTTTCCTGGAGCTCTAACATCCAATTTGTGTAATGCATTTGAAAAGCCCATGTTATGAAATGGACTTCAAGGTGACACACTCTGTTCAGAGAGGTGCTAAGGTAATGGAGTAGGACTTAATGTGACCTGACTTTCACTGTCACCGTTTTTACCATTTCCACCATTTATCAGAAACGTCTGCTGCTTTTACATTTTGAAATGACTGAAGTTTCCTTTGTAAACTGACAGGGCCAAGATGCTGAAATGTCGTCTCTTTAAAAATGCACTCAAAAGTGTTATTTTTTATTTTTTCTGGCACAGTTTAGAAGTTTATGAACTTTCTAAATGCTAAAAGTGGAAATACTGAACATATGAGTTGACAGACTGACTCAGACTACTCTGACCTTGGGACCAGCTCTCTTCAGTGATCTGATTTTAACATAAGTAATTAACCACAATCAATTGTGTGACCTTCCAGTCCCTCTTACCACCAGGCTTTCCTTTCACTGTATGCCCTTTTCTTTATTTCAGAGGAGCCAAAAAAACCTGATGAAACCATTTTAAATCTTTACTGATTAATTGGTATTAAGAAATGTAAGCTTCAGCCGTTCTTACCACCTGGCATTGTGTTTGTTGCCAGATAGCATTAGCTTATTGAACACTATATCAGGGACCTGCAGGAGCCCCTGAGGGTTTTCAGCAGGATAATTCTCGTGGACTGACAGCTCTTGGATGGTCAGTTCACATCACTGGCCATGTTTAGACCATTCATCAATACTTCCTGTGCTTTTAGATAATTGAGGCCAGGTGTGGTGCCATTATGCAAAAAGATACTAAAGCAAAACCCAGCCATTCAGTACTTTGGAGATTCTGGTTAGCCTGCATTTTAAATTTAATACAAACCTAGAGCCCAAAGACACACAGGTCAGATTAATCTGTGATTCTAAATGTGAAAGTGACCTCTCCTGGGTGTACCTGCTGTCTGCCCTGTGATAGTTGGAATAGACTCCAGTGCCCCCAAGGCACTCATCACACAGGCCTAGAGACTGGTCTACAACCCACTGTTAACCATGTGCATTCCCCAGCAGTTGGCAAGTGGTTGCTGCAGTTTCTTGGCGGTCACTGGGTGAAATTGGTTGCAAAGAGGGTACTGCACCAAAAACCTCTTTGGCATTGCTTTGGTTGCTAGACTACCGCGATTGTCCGAAGACACTTTTCACTCTAAATGTATTAGGCTTGCCACTAAATTTAAAAAAAAAATAAACTGCTCTGATATATATATATATATATATATTTTTTTTTTCAGTATTGTTACTGATCGACAGATTATTGTCATGGTATGTGTTGTTTTTTTTAATATATTTGGGTCCTGATTCATGTGTTTTGTGGCTCGGATTCTAGTGTGGATTTATTTTTGCTTTTGTTGGAATTTATGGTCCTTGCTTTATTTTTGATTCATTTTTTAACTTTGCCCTTTTTCGTTTGAAAGGTATTTAGGGTTATTTATATTTGGTTTTTAGCACTGTGTGTTATTGTCCCCTCTATCCTCGTGTGCCATGTCTTCATATTTATTATTTGGAGTTTTGAGCTCTTAGTGACTTTTAGGCATTTTCTCTTTGGTTTCATTGTGAGTCTATGTTCTTAGTTTTTTTATTCACTTTATGTTTTGAACTTCTGTACTCTTCTATTCTTTTTGTATTTGGGTTCTAGTTACTGTTTATGGAGTCTATTATTTGTGCTTAGTTTCCTCAGTGTTTTTTAATTTGTATAATTTATTGGTAAAATTTATCCTCTAAGTTAAGTTCCCATTTTATTTTGGTAGATGTTTCCTGTGTTTTGCGTTTAGTTTTACTTCCTTCTCCAACTCATTGTCTACACCTGTGCCTAGTTTCACCCAAGTGTCTCCACTCCCCATGTGTACACATAATCCTGTCTTCCCCCGCAGTCTTTGTTACAGTGTCTGTTAAACACCCCACAGGTTTCCCCTCTGTGATCTCATGGGCTTATTTTGAGTTAGTGGCATCTAGTTTTAGGACTTTCTTTGGGACTCTGTCTTGGAGTCTGAATTTGGGTCCTCACCCTGCATTTTTGTGATAATTGGTTTATCTTTACATTGTCAGAAAATTGTATAAGATGCAGACCAGAGTTTTTACATTGAATGATAACCATCGCTAAATAGCTGATTTTATCTAACCAGCCCACCAAAAACCAAAGATATTAATTCTGCTGCTAAACAGGAGGAGGCAAAGCAGCAAATCTTTATCAATATGAGTCTGGAACTGACACTAAATTGTTTTTTCTAAAATTGGACAACTAATTGCTTCCTCTAACATGTATATTTAGTATAAGTTTTTAATTAATGGAGCAACAGTAATGATGGCACAGTAATAAATAATGAAACAGGACCTTTATCTGATGACAGTCTGGTCCAGCCAATTCAGTCTGCACAAAGACCTCATAATAACCAAAGGTCTTTTCACTTGCTGCAGTCTGAACTCGTTAGTTACACTCAGAAACATTTGCTCTTGTTAGCACCACAAAGTACAAACTGATCAAACTTGGCAGCGGTGAACTGTGGTGAGTTTTCATGCTAATTAAGGCTGCAGACTAGGATTTCAAAGCATAATGAGATTTACTCATATGCTGTTCTTTCACAATTGTCTGTCAGAACAAAGGCTGTAGGGCATCTCTGAAATTCTCTGTTAGGCAGGCATTAGCATATTTAAATTCTATGTGTTTACATTGTAGAAGAGTGATGTACAACAATAGCTGGAGTAGGCAGATACTTACGGAGTCCATCTGAAAAATAAAACCTCCAGTCTTACAATGTAATTACCCTTCGGGGTATCATCAGTGTGTGCCTGTGGTCAGACATGTGCGCATGTGTGTTTCAGATAAACAAATAGTGAAATTAGATATTGTTACATCACCTGAAGCCAAACTTGTCCATGGCGATGGCAAAATGTCTCGGCTGGTCGTAGCAGTGGTAGAGGTTGCGGTCGTCCATTGGGATCAGGTCAACATCACTGAAGATGAAGCAGTCATACTCCGCGTCCTTCAAAGCCTCCGTGTAGCCAACATTCAACAACTTGGCACGGTTGAAAGTGTCCTCACCCAGCTGCAAGACACACATAGAATATCCCATAGAATATCACATATACGCGAGGATCTAAAAGCTTTGAACACACAAGAATACAGGGATATGCAGTGTTAGTGAAACAGCCAATGCATTTTTGATCAAATGTACATTATTATAACAACTGTGTCACTGAGATGAGAAACAGAGAGAAGATTATATATAAAGTGTGACATTTTCATTTTACTTCAGTACTATAAGACAATATTAAAGTGGGAGTACAGGCCCCGGGAGTTATGAATCTGGTCTTTTACATGTTATATGAATGAAAACAACATCTGAATGCACAAGTGCTGCAGGCACTTTTATCATAAACAAAGAGAGAATGAGTCAGGCTGTAGCAAATGAGGTCAGGCTCAAATCAAAGGTGTTTTTCTTCTATTAATCCACTACAAGCCGATGTGTTTATTGACCCCAAGGAAAGATCATTTGCCTGAAACAACCCATCTGCTTCTGAGATTAAAGAAACTCAAAAAACATTTTTTTTTTTGTAATGACTGCTTAACTTGGGTGAAGCAGAATCATGCTATGTGTGAATGTGTAAATGAAGTAATAGATGTTAGATCTGGATAGGAACTGGACCTCAACATTAGCAAAGCAATATGGCATTATCTCGACAGAGAATGGATCAAAAATGAGCCAATATCCAAAGAAGAGCTTTGAATGTCCTTCAAGAAGCCTGGAGAACTATTCCTGAAGACTACTCAAAGAAATTACAAAAAAAGCTGAGAGAGAGTTCAGGCTTTATTAAAGAATAAAGGTGGTCATACCAAATATTGACTTTCAAGCTCATTAGAACGGCGCAAATTCTGTTTTTGCTTTATATCCCATATTTCCATGTATGTTTGCAAATGTTTCAACAAATCACTGCACCTATTACTATATTCTTAGTAAATATAAAGAAATGAGGGGTGACTTTTGCACACTTTTGTCTGGCTGACGGTGTAAAAATACTTTCCGTTGTGCAGCCTTTTTTGATTTGTTAACACTTACTAGAATTTTCCTTTCATCAACATGTAACGCTAGAGAGCATCGCTGAACATCAATATTTAAGGTCTGCACCGTTAGTCTGAATTTAATGCTTCACGCAGAATGAACTGATGTGTTCAATGACCCTAAGAGACCCTGCTGCTGCAGTGAAATGAATTCATTTTTCAGACATGCATGGCACAGGTTCAACACTTTGGCTAAGATAAATTCTTACCCAGCAGCACACCGGTGTGAGATAGTTGAGGTTAATATATATGACAGTTCAATAATGTACAGGGTACTGTATATCTCCCTCTGCAGAACCCTTCTGCAACAACTCGGTAAAGTCCAAGTTTTTGTCTAGCAGCAGGGAGGTCAGCAAGCAAGAAGAGAAGTTACTGCAACCTGAGAGTGTTCAGCACTTTAGCAGTCCATCGACCTCGAGAAGGCTTTGGATTTTATTTTCCACTTTTTGCGACAACCACAGTGAAGAAGAGATCCTGAGTGGAGACAGAGATGTGCCATCAAAAAGGGAAATAAAAATCCATACCCTTTGTTTTGTCAGTAACTGGTGTAACAGACTAAGTCATAAAGATGGTTTCCCCTCAGGAAACCTTTATCTTATGCTTAGTTTACAGCTAGTACATCTATTTTCGAACAAATTGCCTCAAGCCCCCTTTTATTTTATTTTTTTAAAAAGAGCAAGTACAGCCTTCACTGCAACAATTAAAGCTCTAGTTGGGTCAGCAACTTCATTTGCCATATGTGCAAAAACCTGCAACAGGCAGGAAACAAAAGATCCACTTTAATTTCTAAGAGCAAGAGGAATAAAATAAATGTAACCCTAAGTCCTAGAAATTACATCCACACATCATAGAACTGCTTCCTAATTATGATTTAGTGACAAATATTATCACTGCCTGAATTTTGTGGCTAAGTACCTCTAAAGTGAAGGACTTAATGCCTGTAGGACAGTGTTCATTTGGTTTTTATATTAGTTTGGCCAAAAAGAGGAGCAATTTGAAGATGCTAAAGAGATGGGCTCTGGCCTGTAATGGTAAATTGGCATTAACTGGAAAAAGCAATGAATGTAAACCTGTACATCTGTAAAATGAGTACCACACTAAACACATTAGAGCAGTAAGTTAGATAAAAAGAATTTGATTCTATTTAGACTAAAATCTGAGCCTCTTATGAAGACTTATTCAAAGTCTCCAAGATGTAAGGGGCCCCACACACAACAAGAATACAGATTTATGGTAATGAGACTGGTGCCAAGTGCAAAGCTTCAAATTCATGCCATAAAAAAGGACTTCCCATCTGGATTAATGCTCCAGTGGTAATATAGTAGCAGAACAATGAACAAGTGTCACACATTTGCTGCAGTCACGCAGTCCTTGGCCAAAAAGGGAAACCCACCCACTTTTGACAGCAGGGTGAATCTTTGAGACACATCTGCTGTCTGTCCCAACGTCTGCTCAGTTTTCTTTTATTTTTTTTTTCAGTTTTTGTTTTTGGAGGTACACACCATGCTGGTGCATTACCTGTTCGAACCGACCGTGAATCAAATACAATGCGTAATCCCTTCGGTAAGCCCACTAATACCTGAGATTTGAGAACATAATCCGTCTGTGCAGGTAACACACACAAAGAAAAAAATCTATTGTCACAAATCCAGCGGGTCTCCAAAAATCAGCTAAACAGGTCTTCTGCCTGCTTTTGAACAGCAGTGGGTTTATTAGGTTGTATCCTATGAGGTCAGAAGAGCAAAACACAACCCAGGAACAAACAGCAGGTCAGATCAGAGGCTGCTGATAAGAGAGGGGAAAAAAGTGGAAACAAGAGTACAGATGATACTACAACAGTCTATGCAACAGTGTGTAGAACTTTTGTGTGTTTTCAAATACTACTTTCTACATCCTAACAGTTTGAGAGTTAGCTGAAACATTTAAACTAACCATACCCTGTGTGGACAAAAATATTGGGCCATACCAATACTCCCAGATATTCCACAATCAACTGTAAGTGGAATTATTGCAAAGTGGAAGCATTTTGGAACTATAAGAACCCAGCCATGAAGTGGCAGACCATGTGAAGTTAAAGTGCAGGGGTCACCAAGTGTGCTAAAGTTATCAGTGTTCTGTTGAGTTGATAACTGCAGAGCTGCAAAACTCCTCAGACATTAACATCAGCACAAGAAAGTATACACCGGGAGCTTCATGGCATGGGTTTCCATGGAGAAGCAGCTTATGTAGGTGTAATGTGTAGGTGGCCCAGTGCTTTTGTGCATATAGTGTACAGTATGTACTGTATATTAAGCATAGTGTAAGAATCATAGATTTATTGAGAAAGCTCGATATGCTACTAATGTGTCCCAGTGCTCAAAAAGTCCCCTGTGGCTGAAAAGCATTCTTCCCCATAGACCACCATCAGCATAAGACGTCTGCAACTCCAAACGGGATTAACTAACTACTCTTTGGTTCATTCATTTTTTAAATCAGATTTTTTTAGACATTCCCAAAGCCTAGAAAATCAGTTTTAAAGTGGGTGTGTGTGGGACGCCATCCCAGTTTTAAGTCAACTGGTTGCCTGTAGAGGGGTGGACTCTAGGAGGAATACAATATGCATGTACAGTGAGAAGGAAACTAGAAAGCTTCTTTGATGTCCAAACTCAGTGAGCAACAGGCATCGTTTTGGTGTCTGGTGTTCAGTTCTTACATCATTTAATATTATATTGTTTTGAATTTGTCGCACAGCACTGAGATGCAGACCGAGAATCCCAGCGGTGCACACAAACAGCCAAACAATGACACAATCAAGAAGACCTGGACTTTCCAATATTTCCAGTGTTTGTTATCTTAACTTCATTGTCTGCAAATATTTCTCAGAACTATATATGAAAACTGCAGTTTATTGACCACTTTCTGATGCATAAAATGCAGAGAGCAGCTAAGTTTAAAAAGGCAACTATTGTGCCCCAAATCCTTGTCCAGTAAACCTCTCGCCTGTGATGGGAAAACCCCTGCTCAGTGCAGGTTTACAGGTCTAAGGGTGCAACCTGGCCACTCAGCTAGTGACATTTTCTGTAGACTGTAGCCTGTGGCAATAAGGCTGTGTGGATTGTGATAGATGTTTCTTGCAAATCTAGTGGAGTTTTTAATCAGAAGTTTAATCATTTACAAATTAGTATTTATCTATTTGTAACCACAATAATCCAAACAATGGACGCAATTTGAATTTTTCAAGTTTAAAAAAAAAAATCATAGAAAATAACCAAAGATAGATAAATGAAATCTGTTTTTGCATGTTAATGTAGAAGGCTTAAAATGTTCCTTTTGGCTTTGTGTTCTAGCTGGCGGCTGGTCCAGGTGGTTGACCACGTAGCCAGTACGCTGCTGTGGATGTCGAGCTGTCTCAGTGACATTCTTCCAAGTCTTTCGATCAATGGACCCGCTTCTAGTTTACTTGAGATCAAATCGTTGGCCCTTCAAGTTGTCCTCAGTCGGTTTGATTCATGTTTTCTTTGCACACTGGAATGTTTAGTTAAGAGACTGAATGAGATTAAAAATGAAAGTGCAAGAGGATCGAGGTAGCTGGCCTTAAAACACTCAGGGAGTGCTATGTTTTTCCCAGCAGATGAGCTCGTATATCTTTACAAAAACCCACCCCTCTTTTATGTGCTCCTAACCTCATTAAGCATTATTGCTGTCATTGTTTATTATTTTATTAAGACATCTGTGTGTGAACCTCCCAGTGACTGCGCTTTATGGTGCTCTACATCTTCCCTAATCACTTCATGCTATGAGTGAATTGGCAGCAGGACGTGAGGTAAACTGACACACGCTACAATGGACAGATAAACAAAGGCAGTGGGACTGATGGATGCAGATTTTATGTGTCTGAATTAATAACAGATTCATGCATACTTTAGAAGGTGTTTTATTTTTTATTGTATACATTTTTTTGAATGGCGAAAAAGCATATAAAATGGTGCAGTCTTTCTCTTTCTGCTCCATTGTCGGGCTTTTTCAGCATTGTTTTTTTTTTTTTGATGCTGTATTTTCTCTACTGCCAGCCTCATTTTCCAGTTTTGTCTTCAGGCTGTTGTTTTCTGACCAAAACCCGTCTTCATTTTTTCTCACCCAGGATGCACTGGAAAGGACTGCTCAGCCACAATTTGCCTACAGTGGCCCACAGGGGACAGTGAAACGATTCATGTGTGAATATTTGACAAATCAACAAATTACAGGGCGAAATGCAGAAAGGGTACTCCAATTTAGCGGAGAGCGATTTTTGGCTCCTCATTTGCAATTTCATAAGCATCTTTTAACTTTCAAGGACATTTCTGCTCCATTAATTTTTGATCAGGCTCTACATAATACAGTGTGCATATGCATGCGAGCATGCAGCCTCAGCCTTGTGTAAATGAGTTTACTGACAAGTGTGACAAGCATGTGTGCCACAAAAAATTGTTTTCCTCAGTTTGCTGAGACCTCTTCAGCTCACACTTGGAGGGAATATTGCAAAAAAAAAAAAATGTAAACAAGAAGCTCCCAAGACAGAATTTCATCTGGCTGCATGCTTGAAAACATCTACTCTGGCTGAAGTTTTGTGTTTTGCATGTGTGCTTATTTGTGCACCTCCATACATACGTTGCATAATTAACTTAAAAACAAAGCAAATGACAGATTTTTCTTCTGGAGGGATGCTCTTTAAATTAGGTTTAGTACTATCAGAAGTGAAACTATGTACATGCAAAAGGCTTTTTAGTTCATTGTTAAGTAATTGCTATATATAAATAAAAGACTATTGTGTGCTGACAGTTTTGCATTATTATAGTAATCTGGCAAATCAATGGTGATTGCAATAAGTGCACTCAAGGAAAACCCATCACTATAAAATCAAAACTTTTAAGTGCACCCTTCGCTTACAAACAACCAGAAACATCATTTACAAGGCGGTGTTTACTCATTACTCATTTAAAGTGTAAATGTAGATAATAAACGGAATCAGTCAAATGCTGAGTGGAATTGTAAATATGGAAAACTGCAAACTGCCATTCTGAAAATGTAATTAGCTGCTTGACATTTATTTGGTTTTATTTCTTATCATATCCATGTTTGGATTTGTGCATATTCAATTCAGTTCAATTTTATTTTATTTATATTGTGTCAAATCACAACAAACAGTCGCCTCAAGGCACTCATTTAATATTTTGCTGAACTCTCTTTAGCTTTGATGACAGCATGCATTTGCTGTGGGATTGTTTTGATAAACCTACGCAGTGTAACAACAGAGTTCAATTGATTTTTCACTTAGATCTAATACTGGGAGTGTTAGACCAGCACATCCAAAAGATGGTGGCCAATCCATGTGTGAAAATGATGTCTCATGTTCTCGGAACCACCCTCTCACAGTTGAGACTAATTAATCCTAGCATCATCATCTTGGAATATCACCGAAGAAAAAAAAGTCCACTGATGGAAAAATCTGGTTATTCAGGTGGTCAGCTGACCTCATTTTGTGGTCATATAATGTTGCTGAAACTAGACCTGAACAACTGCCCCCACAGGTTTGCACCAGCCATGATGGTTGCATCACTTCACCCGCCTCTCTTCTTACCCTGATGTGCCCATCACTCTGGGACAGGAAAGATCTGGGCTCATCAGACCACAAGACCCTTTTTCTAGCTCCAGAGTCCAACCTTTAGCAAACTGAAGCCTTTTTTTTTTTACAGATTAGCCTCACGGATAAGAGGTTTTCTTAAAGTCACACAGCTGTTACAGTAAGTCCCAATCCTCTGAGTTCTCTTCACATCGTGCGTGTGGAAATGTTCTTTCTGTTGATTTCACCAAATGTTTAAGTGATCTCTGTTCACAGTCAGTCGAGATCTTTCTTACTCGATGGTCATGGTTCACTACTATCCTTCCAGGTTTTAATAAAATAAAGTTCTGCAACCCTTCTCTTTCCACAACTATGGGTTGTGTCTTCCTACGTTTCTTAAATGAGAAGCTCCTCATTGCATCAGGTAGGTTTTTGGCCAGGTAGTGTCTCTTCACCTGCTAATTACTCTTCGAGGTACTGTAGTTGCCAACTTTTTCAGTTTATGGTGGTTTTATTAGCATTTTCCCAGAAGCAGCCTCCCTGCATGTAGCCAAAAAAGGCACTAAAAGAAAAGAAAGTAAAATGAGCACGGGGTGTCTACATACACAACATTATAGACAAGCTAGCTTCTGCAGAGATGACTGCTAGTGAATATATGGTGGGTAGTTGGTAACTGGGATAAAGTGAAGGCAGCAGCTGGGAAAGTGAACCACTGGTGTAATTCAACGGCTGTCTCCGAAAATATGGGTGGGGTAATTGAAAGGAAAACATTCATCATCTAGCAACATGGTGTCCAGTCGCTTCACTGTAGAGGTTGAGTGAATGACAGCAGGAAACTCTGGTGCGTGTCGTGGTTGTTGGCAGCTCCCTGTAATGTGTGTAAGTGTGTGTGTGTGTGTGTGTGTGTGTGTGTGTGTGTGAGAAAGAGAGAGACAGAAAGAGAGAGAGGCAGGATTTGTGTGTCTACTCAGACCTGACTGGTGGGAATGACTTCAAAACAAAACATGCTTTAACGAACAATGTGGATACCAGCAGTGATAAATATTCCAGCAGTCTTTAAGAAGGCCTCTAAAAGCTGCTTTGTATTAAAATCTTTAGTGATGAGCTTTTAAACACCCACAGAGCTTTAGCAACTTTTGTGAAGTCGATAATTTATCACCTCAACAAACCTGAAGAAAAAAAACCTCATTATAAAAAAACAACCAGTGTTGGAGTTCTGATAAAAAAAAAATTAACATCACTATATCCCAGGTGTCTTGCAATTTATTCTTGGGTTGTCCTGCTTGTTCAATTTCAAACACAGTGTTGAACGTGATGTGTCCTAGATGTGAGTGCTGTCTCACAATATGACACCATGGTTCATTTATACAAGCTCTGAATACAACTTGTGGTTAGTACAGTGGTGTGAAAAAGTGTTTGCCCCCTTCCTCATTTGCTGTTTTTTTGCATGTTTGTCACACTTAAGTGTTTCGGAACATCAAACCAATTTAAACAATAGTCAAGGACAACACAAGTAAACACAAAATGCAATTTGTAAATGAAGGTGTTTATTATTAAAGGTGAAAAAAAATCCAAACCATCATGGCCCTGTGTGAAAAAGTGATTGCCCCCTAAACCTAATAACTGGTTGGGCCACCCTTAGCAGCAACAACTGCAACCAAGCATTTGTGATAACTTGCAATGAGGCTTTTACAGCGTTCTGGAGGAATTTTGGCCCACTCATCTTTGCAGAATTGTCCTAATTCAGTTACATTAGAGGGTTTTCGAGCATGAACGGCCTTTTTAAGGTCATACCACAACATCTCAATAGGATTCAGGTCAGGACTTTGGCTAGGCCACTCCAAAGTCTTCATTTTGTTTTTCTTCAGCCATTCAGTGGTGGACTTGCTGGTGTGTTTAGGATCATTGTCCTGCTGCAGAACCCAAGTTCGTTTCAGCTTGAGTACACGAACAGATGGTCGGACATTCTCCTTCAGGATCTCTTGGTAGACAGCAGAATTCATAGTTCCATTTATCACAGCAAGTCTTCCAGGTCCTGACGCAGCAAAACAGCCCCAGACCATCACACTACCACCACCATATTTTACTGTTGGTATAATGTTCTTTTTCTGAAATGCAGTGTTCCTTTTACGCCAGATGTAATGGGACACACACCTTCCAAAGAGTTCCACTTTTGTCTCATCGGTCCACAGAATGTTTTCCCAAAAGTCTTGAGGATCATCAAGATGTGTTTTGGAAAAATTGAGACGAGCTTTAATGTTCTTTTTGCTCAGCAGTGGTTTTCTCCTTGGAACTCTGCCATGCAGGCCATTTTTGCCCAGTCTTTTTCTGATGGTGGAGGCATGAACGCTGACCTTAACTGAGGCAAGTGAGGCCTGCAGTTCTTTGGACGTTGTTGTGGGGTCTTTTGTGACCTCTTGGATGAGTCGTCGCTGCGCTCTTGGGGTAATTTTGGGCGGCCGGCCACTCCTGGGAAGGTTCACCACTGTTCCATGTCTTCGCCATTTGTGGATAATGGCTCTCACTGTGGTTCGCTGGATTCCCCAAATCTTTGGAAATGGCTTTATAACCCTTTCCAGACTGATATATCTCAATTACTTTCTTTCTCAGTTGTTCCTGAATTTCTTTGGATCTCGGCATGATGTGTAGCTTTTAAGGATCTTCTGGTGGACCTTACTGTGTCAGGCAGCTCCTATTTAAGTGATGTCTTGATTGAGAACAGGTGTGGCAATAATCAGGCCTGGGTGTGGCTAGAGAAATTGAACTCAGGTGTGAAAAACCACAGTTATAGTATGTTTTAACAAGGGGGGCAATCACTTTTTCACACAGGGCCATGATGGTTTGGATTTTTTTTCACCTTTAATAATAAACACCTTCATTTACAAATTGCATTTTGTGTTTACTTGTGTTGTCCTTGAATATTGTTTAAATTG
>JAMQGT020000785.1:0-57231 GCA_024447675.2 Pterophyllum scalare | reverse complement strand
GTATTGCTTGCTAGGAGGGCGGTAGGCGTGGTCTCAGCCGCCGTGCCAGGAAGCTTTCGGGCGCCATGAAGCAGCCAGTAATAAGAACGCAGACCGACGCAGGAAATGTTAACATTGCTTTCAAAATAAGTGCGCAATGCCGGAAAAATAAATACAGTATGAAGCCATAAAACATATAGGTTTAGTGCACCAAATCACTATTTTCTAATAAAAAAAAAATCAAATATATACTTCGGGGCACTTATTTGAGGAATCATTTGAGGCATTATGTTAATTAACATTACTGCTGATAATAACAAATGAATTATAACTGCACTCACACCTGATAAAATTAAAGCACTTAAAATGTTTGCTGGTCTCTTCTAATCTGCTTTTTTTTTCTTAAAGAAGTGCATTTCACGAACGGGCGGAGGCTTTTATTCTGAAGCAGCAGCCGGAGGTGACACTGAGCGCAGGTAACTTCAGCAGCTGGGCTCTCGGTGCTGGAAGTTGCTCTGGACGCTGTCTGGGGTAAATATCGATGTGTTTTTGTGGAGTCACCGTCCTGACACGCTCGCTGGGATCGTAAAACCTCGGACAGGCTGCTCAGCTCTCTGAACCCGTATCCGCAGAGCCGCACAGATGGGTGACCAGGAGAAGAGCCCCGACGGAGTGAAATACTACAGACTGTCAGAGATAGAGGAGCAGAACTCCTTCAAGTCGACGTGGATCATCATCCACAACAAAGTCTACGATGTGACCAAGTTTCTGGAGGAGGTGAGCGCAGTGTCTGGGTGGAGGTGGAGGTGGTGGTGGTGCAGAGATTGCGTGTCTGAAGGCCAGCCAAAACAGGAAGCGAGGAAAGTGGACACCCTGCACTCAGAGGGAGAAAAATCCGACCAAACAGCGTTTAAATTCATGTTCAGCTGTTATTAGGTTCTCAGCGCAGACCGGAACCTCCTCAGAAGCGGTGGGGCCCCAGGATGGCTCCCAGAGGAACCTCAGCTAAATCTGAAAACTAAGGCAAAGTTCAGCTGGTAAATCATTTCAGGTCACTCAGCTACACTGCAGCTGAAGCTGGTCTGTATGGAAGCACAGAGATGCCTTCAGTGAAGACTGGACAGAGAGCCACAGTTAGTCAATTAATCAATTAGCAAACTGAACATCTTTGATTTTAGAGAATCTGCAGGGACTTACTGATGATTTTCAGAAAAGAGATTCTTAATGTCAAGAGTTTCAATTCCTGATTAAATAAAGGTTTGAATAATGAATTCAGGTATTAATCCACACATTGAGGAAACCAGCTAATGTGTTCAGGGACGCACCTTTTAAATTGGTCAGATATTGGCATATATCTGTTTTACTGACATCAGCTGATTTTACAAAATTGGGACTTAAACAACAAAGAAAATTATTATTTAAAAAATTAGTTAACAAGAATAACTGTGTCATCAGCCGATTTAACATTTTAAATAGTTGATTGTTTATAGACTGTTCTGTCATTTCACTGCATTCATTTCAGGTTTCAGGCTATAGAAGACCAAAGATGCCCTCAGTTTGGACTAACCCTAACCCTATTCTGATGTTTTAAACTGTTTCTGCTTAATGAATGAGCATTGTAGTCCTCTTTAAAGCTGTTCTGGCTCCTTGGATCCGGGTCTGCTGAAAACCTTTTTTTTTCTCTGACTAAAGAAGACATCCATGAGAGGCACAGGGAATATCGGCCTCACTGTCCGATAACAGTGGCTGATATTTAAATGTCAAAGGTCGTGTGAAAGAGTTTTGGTTTAGTTGCAGGTGTGAGGAGTTATGATTGTGTAGGTTATGGGCTGTTTTCATTTAATGACTAACCTGGTGTTCAGACCAAAGGTGACTTCAGTTCTTGTTATTCTGTGACTCTGCTCTTTGTTTTAAATGAATGTGACACTACTGAGTGCCTGATTAAGTCATCTTTACAGCCAAATATTAGCAGCTGGAGCTGCTCAGATGTCAGTGAGTGTGTGCTGGTTTTACTGGACACACCTGAACGTCTTTGTGTTTTGGGGCTGCTGCCTGGTTTAAATATTGTGTTGTTGGGAACCAATGATTTGTCAGTGTGTTAGTAAGAAGAACAGTCATTGCTGAAGCTTTTCCTTGTTTTCACAAGACTGAGTATTGATCTGACTGATTAAGTTTTGGTGTCCGTTTACTTCCACAGCTTATTGGTGAGAACAGCCACACGGAAACTTTTCTTTAATTGACATAAAATAAATCAAGCTTATTTATATATCACCAAATCACAACCTCACTTCCCTCAAGATGCTTTTGTGAGGGAAAGATCCTGCAGTGTCAGGGAGACGATCCCTAATGAGCGGCACTTGGCAACAGTAGGAAGGAAAAACTCCCTTTTAGCAGGAGAACCTCTGGCCGCAGCAGGCTGAGGGAGGAGCATCCTCTATGAGCCTGTTTGGGTCTCGGCTGCCTCAGACTGAGACGTGGGGATCTCTGAGAGCAGAGTTCATCATAATGAGTCATTTGTGGAGATGAAATCCTGAAGTCTTTAAATGCTGCCCCCGGGTCGATCACCCACAGCGATCGAAGGCTTTAGGGCGCGGAGGCTCTTAGTTTGCCTCACTGCTGCACACGGCGACCCCGGCCCGTCCAAGCCTCAGTCCTTCAGCTCCGGTCTGTTTGACGCCGTCTCTCTGTGGTTCAGTTTTCTGCTGAGTCATGCAAATGAACTCTGTCACAGTTTAATCTCTGGCCTTGTGCTTCAGACGCTGGTGAATCATTGGCAGGACGCAGTGATGGAACTGAAGGGGGGCAGTTTTATGAGAGGAATAACTGATCTCTGACCAAATTCAAAAATATCTTCTGATTCAATTAATACAGGAAACTGTTTATTATATTGTTCAATCAAAGACATCCAGCAGGAGGGTTTGAATCAGCGTGGCTCATTAATGACCTGTGGGCTGAGAGATTATGTCTGTCCCTGCAGCACAGATCCTGCATACCTGAGTGCTGTGACAGCAGAGCTGACCTGGGTGTGATGAAGTCATCAGTTACATGCTGCACGATTGTATCAGAGTTATCCATCCAGGTGTCTCTGACCTCTGCAGCCTCATTCCATCGACAGTGACGTCGCCCATCAGGAGTCAGTGAGGACTCGTTCACTTAGGCCAGGGCAGAGGGTCATTTTCCCAAAGACTGCTGTTGATGTTTTGCAGTCACATGACTGCTAACCACACAATGTTAAGTCATCTGCCATTTTGGACGTGTGACAGTGTCAAGACTGGAGGTCTAGAGACCGGTCTGCAACCACCGGTCGCTATGGAAAAAATGGTGAAAGCCTCCTTGTGATTGCTTTGGTCACCAGCAGATTCTCGCGGTCACCTGTAGTTTGCATGGAAGACGCAAATTTGTCTGCAAACTCTCCTCACTGAGCGGCAGCGAAACTGTGAAAACATGCAACGCGAACTGGAAACCACAAATGTGCACCTTCAAAGTAAAAGCTGCACCTCAGTGCTGCAGCCACAATCGTCCCTGAAGGCACATGCATTTTGGTTTTTATGGGCAGTTTGCTTCATATGTTGATGTTGGTGGTTAGCAGACTTGAATCTACGTGAGCCGGGTCCGCTCACTGAAGAAAGGCAGCTCCACATCCTCAGGACCTGGTTTCAGATCAGCCCAGAGTTCTTCATAACTGCTGTGGAAGAGTACAAGACAAATGCATGGAAGCAAAAAGTGAAATCTTTTCCTCTGAGATGTGAAAGCACTCAGATGTGTGTTCTAATGTGTACTTGAGTGCCGTGCCTGATTGACCAACAGCTTGGACTCTTGACAGCCACCTCCACTCTGTTCAGAGCTTATCGGAGTCTCCTTGTACAGAGTTCAGGGTGTGGGTGTGTTGCCCAACAGTCAGCTAACAGATTTCAGGGCTCAGATTAGCGATCAGGTCTGACAGCTACTTTCAGCCAGAGTGCAAAGACGTGCTCAGCAGTGAGGATCCAGCTGTTTTAAGGCAGCTATCTGGAGGTGAACAAGTGTCATGTTCACTGCAGGTCAGAACAAACGCACTCTTAAAGCTCTGGGCTTGTGCAGCAGGCTTTGTTAAATCATTGATTAATGAGGCATCAAGTTAAAGGTAGATGATGGGGATGATCGTCCAATCACAGGAGGTTTAAACTAGCCGCACGCCTCCGTCATCAAGACAGCTTAAAGTTTCTGTTCCCATGATTCACTGAGTTCAATGAATCATGGCCACAGTGTCTCTTTAATTTAGGCTCATAGCATCATCATGATGTCACAGCGATGTTGAGGTTTGGCCTTTTGAATATAAAGTCCTCACTTCATTGTTGTATCCCATTAGAGTCCCATTTCTGTGAAATATTTAGTACAACATCCCTGAAGCCGGCTTTGGGTCAGAGCGCCAAGGCCCCTTCCTTTGACTGCCACCCGATCCACAAACCACCCAACCCCTCCGCCTCCTACAGCAGGTGGTCCACCAGCAGGAGAGCCATTGTGGCTAAGGCTTCACCAATTAACCTTTACCCCAAACCTGGCTGCTTTGGAAGATCCACCCAGAGGGAGCAGGCCCTGACAGCACAGCTGCTGTAGGAGCCTCTCCGAGTCTGTCTGACTCCTCCTCTCTTCTGCTGCTGGATTCAATCATCATGGACACAGGCGCCTGTCATCCTCAGCTGCACTTATCTACCTGCAGCATCAGTGTTCCTGTTTGTTAGCTTCCACACCTAAAGCCTAACCCAAGGCCACAGCCTGACCTACAGTCACAGGTTAACCTACAGTCAAACCTACAATGATGTGAGGAGCAGATCAAACAGTGATTCACTGTATGAGTTTAAAAGTGTGAGTGTGCACATCTGGAAATGAACTGATGGCTCTGTGTGTGTTTCTGCTGTCAGCACCCCGGAGGAGAGGAGGTGCTGAGGGAGCAGGCGGGAGGAAACGCCACAGAGAGCTTCGAGGACGTCGGACACTCCACTGACGCCCGAGAGATGGCCAGCAGCTTGATGATCGGGGAGGTGCACCCGGTTAGTGTGTGTGTGTGTGTGTGTGTGTGTGTGTGTGTGTGTGTGGTTCATCAGGTTTTCTAGACTCTGTAGCTGTTGAATGTGCTGCCTGTTGTTGACTGTGTGTGTTTCTGTCTGCAGGATGACAGACACAAACTCTCCCAGCCTGTGGTAAGTGAAGCAGTTTACTGTGGGGTACCGTGGGGGAGTGTGGGGTACTGTGGGGGAGTGTGGGGTACTGTGGGGGAGTGTGGGGTACTGTGGGGTACCGTGGGGGAGTGTGGGGTACCGTGGGGGAGTGTGGGGTACTGTGGCGGTGTGAGGTCTGCAGGTACATTTACAACCACAGCTCCAGCAACACCAGGATGCTTTATAAGATGTAAATTAACCCAAACTGTGGTCACAGCTGAACACATAAAGCATACTGAAGGTTTCAACTGAGGAAATCTTCAGTTTGAATATAAATCTGAGCTCATGTTGAGTCTGATGGCAGCAACACATCTCCAAGCTGTCACAGGTCCGTGTTTCCAGCTGTGCAGCATCCCCTCTGCTTTAACATCAGTCCGTAAACATCTGGAGGAGAGCAGCTGCTGGACTTTTGAGAGAGGAATGCTGTCCCGTTCTGTCTGATGGAAGATTCCAGCTGCTCAGCAGTCCTGGGTCTGCTCTGTCCTGTTTTTGGGTTCCTGATGCTCCAGATGTTCTCAGCTGGTCAAACGGGCTGGACTGCAGTGCCGGTTCGTGCACCCGGACTCTTCTGCTACGAAGCCGTGCTGCTGGAATGTGAAGGCCTTTCCTGAAGGAGACAGCGTCCTCTGAATGGGAGCACATGCTGCTCTGAAGCCTGGATATACCTCTCAGCACTGATGGAGCCATTCCAGATGTGCCAGCTGCCAGTTCCACTGATGCACACCCCCCACCATCAGAGATGCAGGCTTTGAACTGAGCTGAGAACAGCTGGATACTCCCTCTCCTGTTTAGTCCAGAGGGTGCAGCATCCATCTTTTTGCCTCAGTCCACTTTAATGAGCTTTGGCTCAGAGAAGACGGGGCTGTTTCTGGATCATGGTCACATACGGCTTCTTCTCTGCATGATGGAGCTGTAACCTGCATCTGTGGACGGCACGCTGAGCTGTGGTCATAGACAGGTTCCTGACCCCCTGTTTTTACTGACTCTCAGCCTGGTCCCCGTGCACAAGGACCTCTCCAGATTCTCTGAATCTTCAGATAACATTATTACTGTAGAGGGTGAGATATTCATGATGAGGAACGTTATTCTGAAACTGTTCCACAATTTGTAGACACAGATTTCTGTAGATTCATGAGCCTTCTTTTCTTCAGAAGACCATGGCAGCTCAGCTTAGCTTAGCTATGACGTCCTTTGGACAGAGCAGACCAGAGTGGGGATGTTTGTCCGTAATGCACAGCAGCACGTTTGGGGGAACCAAACTCAGCACATCTGCAAAACCCTTCAGACCAGACGTCAGCTCGGTGAAGGAGGGCAGAGGATCTGGATCGTGAACTCCTCTGGATACCAAAGTATTTCAGAGGCACATGTCTGTCCCACAGCTGAAGCTCGGGCTGGATCTTCATCAGGACCATGATCTCATTTGAACTTGTTCCACAGCAGCAAGTCTAGGAGAGAAGAATGAGAGTCCAGACCTCAGCCTGACTGACATGTGTGCTATCAGCACTGTGACCTCTGACCCGCCACGTTTATCATAAACACAGTGATGAAGCAGCTGATGTCACTTTTTCTGTGTTTTACAGGAGACACTGGTGACCACTGTGAAGGAAGAGGCCAGGTGAGCGCACACACACATACGCACACAGGCTGACACACACACACGCACGCACACACAGTCAGTTTGTGTGTCCGTCAGCTAACTATATGTCTCTCCTGCAGCTGGTGGTCTAACTTGCTGATCCCCGCTCTGGTTGCACTCATCGTCACGCTGATGTACCACATGTATTCCTCAGAATGATGTCGTCACGCACAATGCGGTGATGTCACCAGCAGGCACCGCAGTCACATTTCCCGACTTCTGATTGACAGCCAATAGCAATGAGAGGTTGCTGTGGCTCCTCCCAGCATAGAGCAATGTTTTTAGAGCAGACGAGCGGCACCTGCGGACCGACCCCCACGTGACCAAATTGACACACCTCCGAGGAGCGTGTCTGTTCTAGGATCACTAGCTCTATGCCAGTAATGACCTGTAATTCATTTCATGTTGTTTAAACCAACAAACCAATCACGTGGCATTCTGTTAATGAAGTAATTAACAATATTGAATTGCTCTGAAATTGTGTAGAAATGCAGTGGATGTATAATTTGTTATAACTTTTTATATCTTTGTAACTGAATGTAAATGAAATTTTTAAGCATGCACCGAGCAGCTACAGGTGTGTCATGTGACTGTACTCACATCATCTATAACAGTCAGCTGCCAAAGTGGACCTATTCTGCTCATTTCCAGCTTTGTATCTTTCTTTCCTCTTGGCCTGTACTACAGCTTTGCATGATTCGGAGGCGACAATAAAAGAAGAGCATCTAAAAACATGAACACAGCCTCTGTTATGCTGCCCCCTGTTGGTGAAAGTTTTAGTTAAAATTGGCTGTTAAAGTGCCTTTGAGCCAGCTTTATTGTGATTGGCTGCAGAAGGGTTAAACAACAGGTGGGTGGGGCTTCTGTGCCTGAGATGACCATATAAGGGAACTGTCTTCCGGCTGACATAATTGAAATCAAAAGTAGAAAAAACTGTAGGAAACAGAGCATGAAGAGCAGACTTTGGCTCTGAGGGGTAACCTGTACATACTCTGACCTCATCATCAGACGCATCATTAGTGTGAGACGGAGGACGAGGAAAAGCAGAATAAGTCCACTTAACTCGCTGCTCTGAGAATGACTGAAGTGTAATAGTGAACCAGCAGAGTCCATTCGTGGATGTTCATCATGAACCTGCAGGTGCCTTTGAAATGAACTTTAAATATCAGCATGTTTAATACCTCCAGATTGCTGCTTTTGATGAATCATTTAAAGCTCTGATCAGACAAACTAAGAGGCAGCTTTGTGTCTGTTTGAATGCTTTTACATTCCTGAAGTGTTGAAGTGATCCTATCAGTGAGAAGGCAAAGTGGAGGAAAAAACAATGTTATCTGCCATCCAGTCCAAGAGTCTGAGCCACAGACTGTTTATAAAAGATGGACATCAGCTGTAGGTTTGGGAAGTCCAAAGATAAGTGAATGAGAAATGGAGGGTTGCTGTCAATCAAAGGCCATCCAAACCCTAAATCATCCAGCGTCTGTGACCCTGGTCTGGACCAGAATCCACACAAACATCACCTTGCATCAAATAAGGCTAAAAACTAGAGACCATGAACTCAAGCAGCTCCTTTTCCCATAGACTTCCATGTAATCTCACCTGTTGTTAACAACCAAAGGAGTCATTAGAAAGAATGCAGCACTGGATTCACCAGACAGACGGCTGAGAACCCTCAACCTCAAAATAAAATAATCCGGCCAAAAATATGTGCAGGTTCAGGCCCTGAGGCTTTTGGCCATCTTTTATGTACACTCTACTGTTGAGGGGAAATTTATTGGCATTCTTTATTACACAGCAGTGGGGAATAAGTTTTATTATAGTAGGAGTCTTTGTGAAAGTGCTGTAACTAAGTTTAAGGATCTAATTCCTTCATTATTATGCTCTTCAGTGCCATGTGCCAACACAGTGCAGAGCAGCTACCTAAACTCTGCTCCCACTGAGGTAGATTATCTCATTGATAATTTTACATCCTCACTGCGTACGACTTTGGATACTGTGGCTCCTCTGAAATCAGCCTCAAATCAGAAGTGCCTGACTCCGTGGTATAACTCACAAACGCAGAGCTTAAAGCAGATAACCCGTAAGCTGGAGAGGGAATGGCGTCTCACTAAAGTAGAAGATACTCATTTAGCCTGGAAAAAGAGTTTGTTGCTCTATAAAAGAGCCCTCCATAAAGCTAGGACATCTTACTATTCATCATTAATTGAAGAAAATAAGAACAACCCCAGGTTTGTTTTCAGCACTGTAGCCAGGCTGACAAAGAGTCAGAGCTCTGTAGAGCCCAGTATTCCTTTCACTTTAACTAGTAATGACTTCATGGATTTCTTTACAAATAAAATTATAGACATTAGAGAAAAAATTATTCAAAACCATCTCCAAGATTTATCTTCATGTTCGGCTGCTTTCAGCACTGCTGGTATTTGTTTAGACTCTTTGGCTCCAGTTGATCTTTTGGAGTTAACTTCAATAGTTACTTCCTCCAAACCATCAACATGTTTATTAGATCCCATTCCTACTAGACTGTTCAAAGAAGGCTTTCCAATTATTGATGCCTCAATCTTAAATATGATCAATCTGTCTTTATTAGTTGGCTATGTACCACAGGCCTTCAAGGTGGCAGTAATTAAACTGCTACTTAAAAAGCCATCACTGACCCAGCTGTCTTAGCTAATTATAGGCCAATCTCCAACCTTCCTTTTCTCTCCAAAATCCTTGAAAGAGTAGTTGTAAAACAGCTAACTGATCATCTGCAGAGGAACGGTTTATTTGAAGAGTTTCAGTCAGGTTTCAGAATTCATCACAGTACAGAAACAGCATTAGTGAAGGTTACAAATGATCTTCTTACAGCCTCTGACAGTGGACTCGTCTCTGTGCTTGTCCTGTTGGACCTCAGTGCAGCTTTGATACTGTTGATACTTACTCTGGATGGCATTACTTTGTCATTTTTTGACCAGGATATGTCCTTCAATGTGCATATGAATCAAATACGTAAGATGTTGTGCAATATTTATAAAATTAGAAACATCCTTTCTCAGATTGACGCTGAAAAGTTAATCCATGCATTTATTACTTCTAGGCTGGACTACTGTAATTCATTATTATCAGGCTGTCCTAAAAGCTCCCTGAAAAGCCTTCAGCTGATCCAAAATGCTGCAGCTAGAGTACTGACAGGGACTAGAAAGACAGAGCAGATTTCTCCCATATTGGCTTCTCTTCATTGGCTCCCGGTTAAATCTAGAGTAGAATTTAAAATCCTTCTCCTAACATACAAGGTCTTGAATAATCAGGCCCCATCTTATCTCAAAGACCTCATAGTACCGTATCACCCCAATAGAGCACTTTGTTCTCAGACTGCTGGCTTACTTGTGGTTCCTAGGATACTTCAGAGTAGAATGGGAGGCAGAGCCTTCAGCTTTCAGGCCCCTCATCTGTGGAACCAGCTCCCAGCTTGGATTCAGGAGACAGACACCCTCTCTATTTTTAAGATTAGGCTTAAAACTTTCCTTTTTGATCAAGCTTATAGTTAGGGCTGGATCAGGTGACCCTGAACCACCCCTTAGTTATGCTGCTATAGGCCTAGGCTGCTGAGGGGGGGTCCCTCTTTTCATTCACCTCTTTTACTCTGTTTATACCCCACTCTGCTTTACTTTAAGCTCAGTCTGTTGGAGTTCATTGCACCTTTTCCTTTGTTGTAACAAAATGCTGCACCTGTCAGAGTCATTTCTGTCTTTTTGCTTGTTTAGGATCTAATCATAACTATAGTTTCAGGTCTGGAGGACGACCATGTTGGTAGAAACAACAAAAAGGTCAGAATATTCAGTAACAACAGGGTTTAACTGCAGTTAATACAAGATCCAACATGACTTTAGATTATTCTGTTATAACAGGATCTGGCTTTTATTTTGAAGGCTAGTTTCCTGCTAAAAAGCGTTTACTCTTGTGGGTTGAAGGTGTGGAGATATTGGAGGTTCTCAGCTTTCAGAGATAAATGCTAAGAAGAAGCAGCTGGAAACAGCCTCACTGACTCCCACTCAGACACTAAGGAAGATAAAAAAAATAGAAATGAGAGGATAATTCCCCCAAAATAAAAGCTGTGCCATATAAAACATTTATGGGGATAAATGCAGTATGCTCACAGAGTTTTCAATGGCGCTGAGAAAGAGAATTGCTGCCATCTAGAGGCCAAACTGATTCTGCTCTGACCCTCTGACCCTGATCTCACACAGGTCGGTGCCACAGCGTTTGAATTTGGGGGGGGGGTATAAAATAAAAAGGAGGGAGTGCACTCACCTGCTGAGGTCATAAACCAAACTGCACAGCAGACTGGGACATTTATATTTACTGGAGTCAGCCTCTCTCCTCTCCTATTATTTTTTCTGTTTTCTACCCCTTTTTTCTCTCTTTTCTTTCTCTCTCTCTCTATCTCTCTTCTTATACCCCTTCCTTCCTGCCTGTCTGACCTGGCACTAATAAATAAAATAAAAATAAAACTACAAACATTAACAAGAATAGCCTATAGAAAACCTGCAGAGGTGTTCTTGTAAAAGCAGATATGTTTGGTATAACAGTGCAGCAACGTGTGTCTTAGGTCTGAACAAAAGTACTGATGCACCTCCAGGAGCTGCTCAGCCATGAAGCTTTGATGTTAGTGCCAGAGCAGGTTTGGAGCTCTGCAGTCAGCAGAGGCACTTGGTGACAGCCACCTCAAGACTCCAGGCTGCTGTGGTTTCTAAACACTTCCACGTTGCAATCGTACCCCTGACGGTTGATTGTGGAAGAAATTTCATAAACTAACTTGTTGCAACGGTGGCATCCTGTTACAGTACCACGTCCGAATCCTGGAAGCTCTTTCACAAATGATTTCACAAATGTTTGCGAAGCCAGTCTGCATGGCTAGCTGCTGAATGTCATACACCTGTGACAATGGGAAACACCTGAATTCAGAGATTCGTGCTTATGTCCATAAAATGTAGCTGCTGATTAAGGACTTCTTTTCAGTGCCAAAGAGACACGAGTTTGACTGTGTGACCTCATTTGTAGTTGTGTAGCTGTGGCAGTAAAAACAGCAGACTTCAGCTGAGGAAGCACAGTGATTGGATGAGTCTGGACCCTGACGCTGAGCTCATATAAGCACACCCTGCAGCATCAAACACTGCAGTACCTCTGCAGTCCAGCAGAGGCAGCAGTGAGACAGTCCCCATGTTAAACATGATTACAGCTGATACAGAAACTGCTTTGGTCTCTGGATAATTTGCTCCTTCATAACAGCTGTATGAGGGTGGATGTTTCTATAACTCACCTGTTTAAATAAAGTTTGCATTATTAGGGGTGTGGCCTCTCTGGTTGACAGGTGGATGGTGACACAGGTGGCTGTAGCTGCTAGCTGTCTGCTAGGCTTGCCCTCAGTTAACTGGAGTCCCTGAACTGGACCTCTGGACCGTGTTTGTGCTGTTGGAGCCCCTTGGAGCATTTTTAATGTAATCATATGGCTGCTGTGGCTTCATTTGACTAACAGACCATCCAAGAAGGCGGAGCTCCAGTTTGCTGAGCGAGATTCTGGGATTTGGTTGCACTGCATCCACAGAGTTTATGGATGAAGCCTGCTAAACAAACAGGAATGCAATGAGTGCTGTCACAGTGGCTACATACGAGCTCATCCTGGGCCCTGGTTACAGGTCCTGAGGTGTTTGAGCTTCTTTGTTTCCACACAGACTAACATACCATCAAATTCAGGGGTGAGCGCCTCGAGAACTTCATATTCTTCACAGTGAAGTTTTTGAACCAGGTGTGCTGTGTTTTCCTGCATTAGGTAACACGTCCCTGTTCCCACAGACGGATTCAACTGCTCACTTTAAAGTGTGTCAAACAGAATGAAATCATTTGCACATTTAATCTCTAAATGTTGAAATGTTCCTGTTTCTTGGAAATGATTCCTGATTTTGAATTTTGAAAGGTCAGAAAGGTTCTGTGAAAGAAGAGAAACACCCAGAGTTGCTCAGTAAGGTGCTGGTGCATGAAGAAACATGCATAGGCGGTCAGGAGGAATGATGGCTTCTCCACCTCTGTTCAGCACCTGACAATAATCTGTGGGAACATTTTATTCTCATTTAAGGAGAATCCAGTGCCGACTGCTGCTGCTGTGCACTGCAGTCAGACCTGATCTGTGGGGGAATCAGTGCACGGGCTCCTCACTGCACCCACACAGGAAGCTCAAACTCCACCAGGCAGAGAACAAACAGAGAAAACGCTGCTTCTCTGAGCTTGTTTACGATGGACTGAGGCCGAGGGGAAAACTGCACTCTGACCAATCACAGGCTGAGATTCTATTTAGAAATCATGGAGGCTGCATCCTCCACACTGAAGAGGAGAGGCAGCATTCAGCTTATCAGCACACAGTTTAAAGCAGCTGATGGTGTCGCTGCGGCCTCAGCCACCATGGTGAACCTTTCTACAGGTCACACATTCCAACAGCCGGCCTAAAACAGTCCAGACCCTCACACACCCGGAGCTTTCTGAAACCACAACAGCCCAGAGCAGCTCTGAGCCGTCTCAGGACAGGAAACATTCACAGCAGAAGTTCTCCTCAGTTCTTAAACAGTGAAAGAAGAGCACAGAGGAAAGATGCTGACTGCATTTTCAGGGAAGGTTTATTTCAGCAGCATGAAGCCAAACCACACTGTGCTCAGTTTACTGTCAAAGGTCACATTTCAGAATCTCTAAACCTTTCATCCTGCCAGGCTCAGCATCTGTGTGTAATGATGTTAGTGGAAGCTGGAATCATGTGACAACATTCATGCATCGTCTGTGTCCACATTACTGAGCTAAAAAAGAAAAAAACATGCAAACAAACCAAACTGCAGGAAGTTTGTTGTGCGTTTCATTTTGTCCTTCTTTGGTCAGAAACTTTGAGAAAAGCGAGATTTGAAGCGTCCTCGCCTCTGGAACACACTGATGTTAGCTTTCACAGGTCTGTCATGAGACTGCAGCGTCAAAGCGAATGAACAGGAAAAGCTGGGACAGGTTCACAAACAGATTCAGCACATTATAGAAAGCGGCAGATGCACATTGTAAGTTTTCTTTCAGCTTTAGGGTGGATGGAGAGGTTTTACGCATGAATGGAGAGGTTTTACGCACGGATGGAGAGGGGCTTTACTCGTGGAAAGCGGCGCTGCAAAAGGGCGTGTCGCCGGGCATGCAGCGGTACCTGAGGGTGTAGTTCTGCCCCTCGTTGTTGTCCCAGAACTCCCCCTCCGCGCTCTTCAGGTAAACGGCGAAGTGCACGGCCGAGCTGGGGTCCATGAAGGGCGGCGTGTTAAGGATGAAGACGAAGGGCTCCCCCACGAAGCCCGGCTCATCCACCGCCACGGGCACAGCCTGCGCGTCCACGTGAGACAGCCACTCGTTGAAGGTGTACCTTATTCCGACCTCCACGCTGGTGCCGCTGTTTAAGACCCGGATCTGCCCGCGCACGTCAAACCGGGAGGTGGTGAGTTTCTCCAGGCAGACCCGCAGCCGCCGGACTCTCCGCTCCGTCTCCTGCAGCTCCGGGAAGCAGGCGACCAGCCGGTCCGTGTCCAGGCTGTGGCACAGGTCGCTAAGGGGGTCCTGCTGCTCTGATGGGAAGCTCCTGTGCCGGGACAGAACTTTGCTGGGGATCTGCGGCTCCTCCAGGGAGCTGAAGTGCTTGATTTTTGCCAGTCTCAGCCCCATGGCGTCGGCGAACTTCACTCGCTTCCTCTCCTCTCCACCGGAGGCTCCGAAGGATGGCAGGGACCCGGCTCTCCTTCCGTCTTTTAAACATCTCTCTAGCCGAGACGCGTCATCCAAATCTCCCTCTTCCTCCTCCTCGTCCTCCATTCCGCTCTTCGAGGGCTGGACCGGGAACGGGCGACTCTCCGCCGGCGTGGATCCGAGGGGGTGCGCACTGCCCGGCAGCCCGTGTGCTGTAGCTCCAGGCCGGTCAGGAGTCCGTGGAGTCTCCACGCGGAGCAGCTTGTCTAGAGCCTCCCGCCCCTTTCGTGACAGCGGAGCGCGCGCAGAGTTCTCGGGACTCAGCAGGTATCTGAGACGCGCGCAGCGTCACGTAAGAATCACCTGCGTACGTGCGCGATTCACACACAACAATAACAAAGCCACGCGGCTCGTGCTTCCGGACACCCTGATGTACACGCTCTGAGAAACACGCGTGATCCGCGAGGCTCAGTTTGGTTATGTTCAGATATATCCCGTTATGTTCAGTTTTTTTGATCAGTTCGGCACCGGAAACGCTCCTGCTGTTGTGTAACAGCGCGGCCCAAACGGTCGCGTCACTCAACAGGCTAGTAAACAAACGTGACGTAATCGCCGCCATCATACTGACGTCACCTTTGTATGCTTTAGGGATTCCCTTATAGGGAGAAAACGTGGTGGAGTTAAGTTGGAGTTTCTGCACTTTCAGCGTGTCAGAGTCTTCGCACCCGACCAATCCGAGCTCAGGTGGGCTGGACCAGTGCTAAACAAACCTGTTCCAGGTGTACCTGAGCCAGAAACAACACCATAAATCCGAATCAAACATCAGCGCAGAAATGCACAGTATCCAGCTCTGGTTCATCCTTTGAGTTAGGAGCCTCTTTAAGCTTGGATCATTGACAGCTCAGAGGTAAGCAGCTTCATGATCAGGTACAACGAGTGGGCTGAGGATGGAGACAGACTCAAGCTTATATATAGGGCTGGATCAGGTGACCCTGAACCTCAGTTATCCTGCTAGGCCTAGGCTGCTGGGGGATTCCCATGATGCACTCTGTTTATACTTCACTCTGTATTTAATCATTATTATTAATCTCTGCCTCTCTTCCACAGCATGTCTTTTGTCCTGTCTCTCTCCCCTCAGCCCAACCGGTCACAGCAGATGACTGCCCCTCCCTGAGCCTGGTTCTGTAGGAGGTTTCTTCCTGTTAAAAGGGAGTTTTTCCTTCCCACTGTCACCAAATGATTGGGGGTCATTTTGACTGTTGGGTTTTCTCTGTATTATGAAAAGTGTCAATGTCCTTTAAAGGCCTTCAGAATGCTGGAAAACTGTTGCTCAAGGCCACATTAAAAATGGAAGCAAAAACATGAGGGGTGGCTCAAGACTATTGCACATTAGTTTGTCCAACTGACCCCAACAAACAAAAACCAAACAAACAAAAATCCAAACACAGAAAAAGTCAATAAAACAAATCAATGAGAAAAAAAGTGATAAAAATCGGTCAAAATGCAGTTTGGATTTTAAAAATTAGATTTGAGGTTTAAATTAGTAAAAAAAAAAAAATCAGTTACTTATAATCAAGTTACAACAAAACGTTGAAACTATAACTTAAAAGTTATTCTTTTTCATCCCCAAATTTTAATCAGTAAGTTAAAATGTTTGGTTTCAGTGAAAATCTTTATGAATGATTTTATGAATGACTGTAAGGGTCACTAAAAACAGCAGCTTTGAGCTCTCTGTGTCATTCAGCAGGACACCAGCAGGGGGCAGCATCTGTTAGCCCATCTGCAGAGGAACATTTAGCACGTTTAGCTGAATGAAGCTGCAGAGGTGAACTGAGGCCTGCTTCTTAAATTAAACTACAACAGCACCAACAGGCCTGAGGCCGAACAGCTGCAGGAAACACAAAGATGTTATCTGAGGCATGAGACTGCTGCAGCCCCGTCAGTACTGCACAAAGGACGTAATCAGCTGTACACATCACATCTCTTTAGCAAACACACCTGTAACCACCATCGCTGTCTGAGTCAACACACTTTAACACTCAAATATGGACGAGCTGCTGCCTCTGTGATCGGACCGTCTCCCAGTCCAGAATACACCAAACCCCCAGGTCTTCCTGCGAGTGGTGGGCTCACTGGAGGGTGGGCCCATGTAGTTGTTTCAGGCTTCACCTAGCTGAGCCCCTGGGCCACCAGGCACTCACCCTCGAGCCCCCGCCCGGGCCTGGATCCATGGTGGGACCCCTGTTAACCCTGTCCTGCTCCCTTGATCTCTTTGTCTGGGCTTTCTGCAGTAGAGCTGTTACTCCTCCACATCAAAGAGGATCCAGTGGAGATGGTTCAGCATCTGACCAGGATCCCTCCTGAGTCCTAATTGCCATGTTTGGATTTGTCCTAGTGGCCAAACCCAGGACATGGTGGAGAGATCATTCCTCTGCACTGGCTTGGGAATGCCCCAGTGTCCTCCTGGATGGATGGATGGATGGATGGATGGGTGGGTGGGTGGATGGAAACTCTCAGCACATACACACCTGAAGGAAAAGAAATCATTAAACAGTCCCTCAGATGATGTCAGGATGAAAGCGATGATGACGTCAGGTGTTTGTTTGCGTCTGTGTGACGCAGCTGCAGAGCCACGTGGAGCATGGTTACATAACTGTGTGACTTTGGAAGGCTTCAGTGAAACAGTGAGAGGGTGGAGCTCTCTGTGTGTTTCAAAGCTTTATGGATATAAAGCTTTAAACAAGGGTGTAAAACCTGTGGCTCTGGGGCCACAAATGGCCACCACAGCATCAGTTCAGCCCCAAAGAGAAAACCTCAGATTTTTCTGTTCCTGGGGGTGGTGATCCCGGCCTTACAGACTGGAACGTTCAATTGACTTTTAATCTGGAGCAGCTTCTTCTGCCACCACTTTTCAAATCATCTGGGGAAAAAAAAATTTTTACCTGTGAAATTACAGAACAACAAGGGTGCAGCAGCACAGGTACAAATGCTGCAACAGCATCGTCCACCTGTGACAGCTACACCTGCGGATCTACGCAGTCAGTGCAGAAGCATGGAGCGTGCTTCAGACCTGAGTCAGAAAAACTCTGTGAAGAAATGACACCTTCTGAGCCCCTGATGACCTCACCTCTCACCCTATGACAGGCTCCAGCCTCTGTGAGGTGACTGAGCACTCAAAGCACCCTCTACTACACTATTTGACTAGCATTTACACAAAATAGAGCTGGGAATCGAACCATCAAACTTCCGTCTCGTAAAGAACCCGGAGAGTCGCCCACTCCTCCACTACATCCACAAACCCCCTCTGAGGTCCCCCTCCCTCCTCTGCATGTCCACACCTGTTATATAACTGTTGTTGATCTGACCCACATGACGTCAGACAGGTGTGTGTGTGTGTGTGTGTGTGTGTGTGTGAGATCAGTATCAGCACTTTCTGACCATCTTTCACTAAAAGAAGAAACTCAAGAATAAAGAGTCAAAAATAATGATTGATACTTGTTCACAGTGAACTACAGATACCTGATATCTGCTCTGCTTTTTATCACGAGTCATTCTCTGAATTCCGCTGAATGCAGAGTGGCCGGAGCCCCCCCTGGGGGGGCTCGGAGTCTGACCCTGGACCTGTTGTTTGGAGACCATCGCGCACTTGATTGGACAGTAACGGTGTTACTGAAAACAGTGAGTCACGTGGAGAGCACGTGGAGTCCTGACAGCCCGTGACCCAAACCGAACCCGGACTGTTAAGTCACAGTCCCGGTGGGGGCGCCTCCAAAGCCTCAGTGTGTCAGGAAACCTGAGCGCTCAGTTCAGCGTGTCCCTGTGTTGTTGTTGCTGCACGCAAACAGGTGAAGGTTGATGATCTGATACGTGACGCTGCGCGTGTCTCTGTGACAGCTGCTACGCCCCGAGAACACTGCACGCGCTGTGCTGTCACGGAGGGGGCGGGAGCCTCTATACAAGCTGCCGCGCTCCTGACCGGCCTGCAGCCACAGCGCACAGGCCGCTTGGCTGCCGGGCACCAATGTCCCGCTCACCTCCTCAGATCCACGCCGGCAGAGAGCGCCCATTCCCGGGTCAGCCCACGGAGAACGGCATGGTGGTGGAGGAGGAGGAGGATCTGGACGATGAAATGGACGCATCTCACCTGGAGAGGTTTATGAGGGACAGGAGGAGAGCCAAGTCTCTGCCAGCCTACCCCGCGGCGCTCCTGAACGGACCCCACGGTGGAGAGGGGAGGAAGCGGGTAAAGTTCGCCGACGCCTTGGGGCTGACCCTGGCCAGCGTGAAGCACTTCAGCTCCCTGGAGGAGCCGCAGATCCCCAGCAAAGTTCTGTCCCGGCACAGGAGCTTCCCATCAGAGCAGCAGGACCCCCTTAGCGACCTGTGCCACAGCCTGGACACGGACCGGCTGGTCGCCTGCTTCCCGGAGCTGCGGGAGACGGAGCGGAGAGTCCGGCGGCTGCGGGTCTGCCTGGAGAAACTCACCACCTCCCGGTTTGACGTGCGCGGGCAGATCCGGGTCGTAAACAGCGGCACCAGCGTGGAGGTCGGAGTAAGGTACACCTTCAACGAGTGGCTGTCTCACGTGGACGCGCAGGCTGTGCCCGTGGCGGCGGATGAGCCGGGCTTCGTGGGGGAGCGCTTCGTCTTCAACGTTTACACGCCGCCCTTCATGGACCCCAGCTCGGCCGTGCACTTCGCCGTTTACCTGAAGAGCGCGGAGGGGGAGTTCTGGGACAACAACGAGGGGCAGAACTACACCCTCAGGTACCGCTGCATGCCCGGCGACACGCCCTTTTGCAGCGCCGCTTTCCACGAGTAAAGCTTCTCTCCATCCGTGCGTAAAACCTCTCCAGCCGTGCGTAAAAGCCTCGCCGAACGAGCGCTGAAAGAAAAGCTTCAACACGCAGCCGCTGCTTTCCACCTGTGCTGTTTGCTCTTCTTCAGATTAGTGAACCTGTGTTAATGCCTCAGACTGAAGATCCAGCAACATGCGCAACAGACTCTTTGCTTCCTGATTTTGATCTTTTTGGGTTTTTCCTGCAGTCTCGCCACTAACCTCTGAAATTCCACCTTTAATGTGTGTTTAAAGGACAATAGTACAACTGAAAGACAGGTACAGGTGTGTTTCTCTCAGAGGACACTTTAGACTGCTGATAGTTTATCTCTTGGATGCTTTAGACTTTCGTTTGTACAGGTAACCTCTGCTCTTGGACTCTTAGGTATGGATGATGTTCTGTAAGGATGTGCTGTGTATAAGCCTGCAGATGTGTGCACAGAGCAGCTTCATGTGTAATAACCCTGAGCTGCTCCACACTAACAGCAGATTAAAGGGGGGATTGTTGCTGATGTATGTGAACTTGTATTGATCTGATTTCTGTCAAAAATGTTTTACAGCTTTGAGCTCACAGCTTGGGTCAGCAGGTTTCCTCTTCCTGCTCCTGAGGTCAGAGCAGATGATGCTTAGAGTTTATATGTTTGAGTTTAAGGTCATCAGCACACTTTGAATGCTTCTGTTTCAATGCTTATAAATAAAGTTTTTTGTGTTCTGCAGGACGTTAACGTCCCAGCTGTGAAGCACTGATCCTCAGATCGAGGCCTTTTGTTGCATGTTGTTCTTCATCTCTTTACTGCTGACCTGAGAAACATAGAATAAAAAGGCTCTTTAAAAAGCACAGGTCCACACATGTATGCAGCCGTGTGCGCTCAGAGGCAAATAAAGAAGAAGCTGTGAGTCTGTTCTTGCTGTTTTTCTTTGCACGGCTGCAGCTTCAGGACAGTTTCCTGTCGCTAACAGCTGGTCGCTCCTGATGGAATGTTTTTAGTTCCTAACGAGCCTTAAATGCAGCTGATTATCAGAGGAACTGATGTGTTCGTTAACCTGCCAGCAGAAAGAAGCTTTTCACTGCATTCACGTGGACTTCATCTCTGAGCTTTATTGGCACCGCTGTCGTCTTTCATTCATTTGTTGTGTGCATTAAGTTGTGCTGCCCGTGTTTGTGTGTGCAGATGATCTTTGTGATTCAGACAGTTTTATCCTGCGCTCTCATCATCGTCTTCTTCTCCTGCTCAGAGGAGCACACTGAACAGACCGACTGCTTCAGTCAGATTCACGCTTAGAGACGACCTGCGATTGCTCGGTCGGTTCAGTGTGAGGCTCCTGATCCAGAGGTTAAAGTTCAAATCCAGCTTTTAGCTGTTTTTAGTTGTTCTGTCACTAACGTGTTTTAGGAATGACTTCCTCTGAGTGCACGCAGGATTTTTCTACTGCCACCTGATCTTGTTTCTATTTGTTCTTTTGGAGCAGCTCCACGAATGAAGCTCACTGACTGCAAACATCACAACACATTCTTGATGAGTGCAGACTCACAACCTGATAGCACTGCCAGGGTAAATCATTATGCTCAGAGGTTCAGGGTTCAAAAGCTGTTTGGAAAATCCATTTTTGCTCCTCCCACAGCAGCCGACATCACGATAATGCGATGCAGGTGGGTCAGCGATGCGTCGGTAAAGTGACGGTCCCGATGCTCTTCAGCTGCTTCTGTTTTTGCTGCAGCTTTAGATGCCCTGCACATTTCCTCCTGTGCTGCAGCCTCTAAACCAAGACAGTGAAAAAGCCGGCAAGGAAGAAGACCACAACTAATAATGCAGAGACGCCACCTTGAGTCCCACTGCTCACATGTGCTGACCTCCACTCGCTCCACCCGCAGCCCCTTCTTCCCGTTTGGTGTCCACACAAATGCACATGTAGACCACACACATATATATGAGCAATGAAACTGTGTCATTCTTGCTGGTTTCCAGAGCACTGTTAGTTTTTATTTGGGGTGGCTGTGGCTCAGGAGGTAGAGCAGGTCACCTACCAGTGGGAAGGTTGGCGGTTTGATTCCTGGCTGCTCTGGGCTGCATGCCAAAGTATCCTTGGGCAAGATACTGAACCCCAAGTCGCTCTCCGATGCAAGCATTGGATTATTAATGTGTGTGAATGTTAGACAATAAAAGCACTTAGTTTAGACTCATATGGAAGTGATTGTATGAATGCAAACGTGTTGTATAAGAGCTTTATCACAATCTGAAACATGCAGCCTGCTGTGTGCACCTCACACACAGCAGGCTGCATGTGTGTGTGCATTCCTGTTTCACTGATCTGCTGATCAGCTCTGTAACAGAGTGAATCAATGAAAGCTTCCATTTCTTCCAGGAAGTTATTCCCGTTATCCCTGATGCTGTCTCTCAGATCTGTGGAGAAGAAGAGTTAAACTGGCCTGAGCTTCAGTAAAAACTGGAGGAGCTCAGCTTTGCTGCACAGACAGAAACTTCAGTCTGAGCTGCTGCTGCTCTGAGACCGTTTCATTGATCGTTCACCAACACAGCGTCCAGCTGGTCCCAGTGAAACGAGCGCCGGCTGCTCACAGACGAACTCTGGGATCACGGTTGTCCTCAGCATCATGCTGAGGGTTCGGCTCACAGCTCTTTAAGAATCACTTTGTTGGAGGAAAATTATCTTTGGCATTTTTCATAGATTTAACTGCAGAAATGGCAACAAATGATATGTTTTTGTGACAGGCTGCGAGTAACAAAGTGCCCAAAGACACAATGTAAAATATTTTCAGTCCTCTGATTTGTTTAATCCTGCATTAATAATAATTTCACTGCAAGGCTCCATAAAGAAATGAGGGGAGGCTTAAGACTTCTGCACAGTACTGACAGGCTGATCCCAAGTCAGCTCAAAGGAGAACAGCAGTACAATGACCTGAAAACACATTAAAACAATATTTCATCATGACTGTGTTGGATGGATGTCCTGCTCCAGAATCAGATTCAGGTAACCTGCAGTGTGGCCTCCAGCCTGTCGGGGCCAAAGTCCGGTGCTGTTGACCAACCTGGTCTGTCAACATGGACGGAGGCTCCGAGTGGTGGAGGAAGGTGGAGCTCGCTGTGCTGCAGAGGGAGCAGGAGACCCTCAATGTGCTTCAACCAATCAACACAAAGATCCTGACAATGCTTCCTTTGTTCAGCAGATAATCAGACTGTTTCCTTCAGTCACTACAAAATAAAAGCTGCTGCCACCAGAGGCCACAGGAAAATCTGTCAATTTAAGAAGAAGGCCCATCCCATCAGACTGGCAACGTCCCAAATACTACAATACCCACGAGCCTCTGCTGCAGGCTGTGGAGAAGAAGCCAGTCAGAGTGATTGAAAACATCATGATGACGGGTTAGAGCGGATGTTCCTCTCACTGAGGAGTGTCTCTACGATCAGGGCCTTCCTCTCCTCAGCGCTCACTCACAGCTTCACCGGTCAGAGTCAGGCTGACAGCGATGGGAGCGTCTCCTCCAGTCGCTCCTTACTGGCTCACACTCAGGTTCACAGCTGATCTGAAACAGGCCAGCAGCAGGAGACTCTACCTGCATTTTCTTTGGCCTCCTTCAATAAACAAATCTGATTATTTAAAGTAACATCCATGCGCAGTGCTCTCGCTCAGCAATCTGGAGCTCCGCCTTCTTGGACGGTCTGTGAGTCCAGTGAAGCCACAGCAGCCATATTATTGGTCAGATAATTACATTAAAAAGCTCCAAAAGACTCCAACAGCACAAAAATGACCCAGAGGTCCAGTTCAAGGTGAGGACTAGCAGACAGCTAGCAGCTACAGCCACCTGTGTCACCATCCACCTGTCGGTCAGAGAGGCCACACCCCCAATAATGCACACTTTAAACAGGTGAGTTATAGAAATATCCTCCCCCATACAGCTGTTATGAAGGGGGAAAATATCTGCAGAGACCAAAGCAGTTTCTGTATCAGCTGTAATCATTTTTAACATGGCGTCTATGGGGACGAACTCACCTCTCCGCTCATCGCCTCTGCTGGACTGCAGAGGAACTGCAGCTGATGATCTTTATTGTCTGAGAAATGATTGGTTGATTAGCTAATCAGTTTAATAAAGTAACCTCGCTCTCATTGCTGCTCCGTTCTTACACCGATCTGCAGGAGTTCATAGAGGATCATACCGAAGGCGCTCAGCTCTGTTATTTGTATATTTTCTGGATCCACTGAAGGCTTGAAGTCCTTCCAGCTGTTTTAGACCTCTCACTGGGCTCAGAGACTGGGCTCATCAGTGGGCTCAGAGAGTGGGCTCAGAGTGGGCTCAGAGAGTGGGCTCAGAGTGGGCACATAGTGGGCTCATAGTGGGCTCAGATAGTGGGCTCAGAGTGGGCTCATAGTGGGCTCAGAGAGTTGGGCTCAGATTTGGCACATAGTGGGCTCATAGTGGGCTCAGAGCTAGAGGGGCTCAGATAGTGGGCTCAGAGTGGGCTCAGATAGTGGGCTCAGAGAGTGGGCTCAGAGTGGGCTCAGAGGGGCTGAGTGGCTGAGGGCGACTAGTGGGCTCAGAGAAGAGCGGGCTCAGAGTGGGCACAGAGAGTCGGCTCATAGTCGGCTCAGAGAGTGGGCTCAGAGTGGGCACATAGTGGGCTCATAGTGGGCTCAGAGTGGGCTCAGGATTAGTGGGCTCAGAGTGGGCTCAGATAGTGGGCTCAGAGACTGGGGCTCAGAGTGTGGGCTCATCGTGGGCTGCAGAGAGTGGGCTCAGAGTGGGCACAGAGAGTGGGCTCAGATAGTGGGCTCAGAGTGGGCTCAGAGACTGGGCTCATAGTGGGCTCAGAGAGTGGGCTCAGAGTGGGCACAGAGAGTGGGCTCAGAGTGGGCTCAGAGTGGGCTCAGAGAGTGGGCTCAGAGTGGGCACATAGTGGGCTCATAGTGGGCTCAGATAGTGGGCTCAGAGTGGGCTCAGATAGTGGGCTCAGAGTGGGCCTCAGATAGTGGGCTCAGAGACTGGGCTCAGAGTGGGCTCATAGTGGGCTCAGAGAGTGGGCTCAGAGTGGGCACAGAGAGTGGGCTCAGAGTGGGCTCATAGTGGGCTCAGAGAGTGGGCTCAGACTGGGCTCAGAAAGTGGGCTCAGATAGTGGGCTCAGAGTGGGCTCAGAGACTGGGCTCAGAGAGTGGGCTCATAGTGGGCTCAGAGTGGGCACATGAGAGTGGGCTCAGAGATCTAGGGGCTGAGCAGAGAGTGGGCTCAGTAGATTGGGCTCAGAGAGTGGGCTCAGAGAGTGGGCTCAGAGACTGAGCTCAGAGTGGGCACAGAGAGTGGGCTCAGAGACTGGGCTCAGAGTGGGCTCAGGGAGTGGGCCCAGAGATTGGGCTCAGAGAGTGGGCTTAGAGTGGGCTCAGACTGGGCTCAGAGTGGGCACAGAGAGTGGGCTCAGAGACTGGGCTCAGAGAGTGAGCTTAGACTGGGCTCAGAGTGGGCTCAGACTGGGCTCAGAGAGTGGGCTTAGAGTGGGCTCAGAGAGTGGGCTCAGAGACTGGGCTCAGACTGGGCTCAGAGTGGGCTCAGATAGCTGGGCTCAGAGTGGGCTCAGAGACTGGGCTCAGAGAGTGGGCTCAGAGAGTGGGCTCAGAGACTGGGCTCAGAGAGTGGGCTTAGAGTGGGCTCAGACTGGGCTCAGAGTGGGCTCAGAGACTGGGCTCAGAGAGTGGGCTTAGAGTGGGCTCAGAGTGGGCTCAGACTGGGCTCAGAGAGTGGGCTTAGAGTGGGCTCAGAGTGGGCTCAGACTGGGCTCAGAGAGTGGGCTCAGCCGTGGGTCTGAAGTCCTCTGTGTGACTGCAGGCCTGGCTTGGTGCACGTGATGACTCTGCAGGAACGCCTTGAAGCTCTCTGTGTGCTCGTCTGATGAAACAGCAATCACAGATTGAGCAACGTGATCTTTCACACTGCTGTTTATGTGGAAGTGGGTCACTGCTTAAACCAACAGATGGCTCTATTATTAGCAGCCAGCGGTACCTGTGGGTCAGTCACCTGCTCCACCTTCACCCCTCCACCTCCCAAACCAAACACCCCTCTGAGCCCGCTGCATCCTGCCACGCTCTTGGCGTGTGACTCACCGCAGACAGCGGGAAAGGAGACGCTTTAGAGTCTCGTACTCACAGCTGGAGTCACCTGCAGGTCGCCGTCAGGTTTTCATTGGCTCATTTAAGCTGCATGATGTCACCCATTAGGTGATGGAAGCCTCTTCAGCCTCATGTTTGATGGGAACATGCTGGGACAGGAGGAGGGAACCCTAACTAACTAACTGCACAGCTGGCCTTTGCCACATAATTGCATTAAAAATACTCCAAAAGGTGCAGAAAGCTGGCGCAGAGGTTAGCACCGTCACCTCACAGTGAGAAGGTCCTGGGTTTGAATCCCTGGCTGTGAGGGGTTCTCACCTGTCTGAGGCTCCGCCTTCCTCTCACAGACGTGCACGTCAGGCTCATGGGTTCATTGATGACTTAATGAGGGGGCAGTGTCACAGAGGGAGGCAGGGTTCCACATCTTTGTTCCCTTTAATAAATTAAACCTGCATTTATGGATTTACTCCGGTCACCTTTGATCTTAGCATCAGTGTGAACATATGTAAAAGCCACGAGGAAGGGGCAGATACTCAGAGCTGATTAAAAAGGTCGCTGAGGTTTGTTGGAGGCTTCAGCTCTCCACAGGATCACGACCCTCTGAGGATCCTCGAGATGTTCTCTCAAAGAGTAAGAGCACTCTGCAGGTGAGCTGCAGTCAGTGTGTCCTTAAAAAAGGCTCCAGCACAGATCCAGCTTTTCCCAAACTTAGACACATGTTAGGATCTGGACCTGCAGCTGAGCTCTGAACTACACCCTTCCCTCCGTAATCCCATAATCCAGGCAGCACAAGTATTTCCCAAAGCAGCTCACTACCATATAAATGAATACATGAAGAAGAAGAAGAAGCGACTTTCAGCTGCTCCCTGACCATGAGGGTCACCACAGCAGGTCGCTCTGCATGCTCGCCAGTTTTACACCTGCTGCAACCTCCGAGGACGGAGCTCTGTCTGTGGAGGCGAAGCAAGTGTGTGACCCACTGCACCGGGAAATCCAAACAAGCTTGTGTGGGTGGAGGTCTGCGGACTCACACATGCCCCCAAACCCGACTCTTCATCTTTATTTCATGTTCAACAAACTGAGCAGCAGCATTTGTTCATGTGTAATCATTTATTCAGACCTTTTCAGCTTTCAGTGACAGTAAACGGCTCTGACGTGTCCCTGAAAACTAAAGACTCCACTTCTACTCTCCCATAATGCATCTCTGCCCCAGCCGCTCACAGTGACAGTCAGTGGATCCAAACGAGGAGCTGCTGGAGGTGGTGCTGATGTCAGGGCAGTAATTTGCTCTCCGATGTCACATCCTGTTTTCTTCTTCCTCATCCTTCCTCCCGTCCTCCTCCTCCTGCAGTTGTTAATCCACCACGGTCTTCTGGGCCTCGTACATCTTCCCTATGGAGACCTGCAGAGTCAAAGAGGTACAGCGTGAGGACTTTAACTGAACCTCAGCTTTTATTCAAAGAACAACAACACCCTGAAGCTTCAGTATCTGAAGGAGAAGCAGGAGGAGCAGCCCACAGCCCAGCTGTTCCTCACACCACCCTCTGCTGACTGCACTCAGCGACAACATGGACCCCAGCCCCTTCCTCATTTCCCTAATCCTCTATTCATCTACTCACCTCTGACACCACCCACCAGAGACACGAGGAGAGGAGGCGAGGAGGAGACATGAGGAGAGGAGGAGACATGAGGCGAGGAGGCAAGGAGGAGACACGAGGAGAGGAGGAGACACGAGGAGAGGAGGCAAGGAGGAGACACGAGGTGAGGAAGAGACGCAAGGAGAGAGAAGGTGAAGAGGAGACACGAGAGAGCAGGTCACACCTGTGCATCAGGGTGCCTCCTCCTGCCTCCTCTCTGTTCCTGAGTGCAGGAACCGAGACCTCCTTCAGCACGGAGCTCTGAGACTGATTTCAGGAGGCGAGGAGGCACAGACCCTTTCACTGTGGGCAGCTTCTGCAGTTTTACACATTCATAGGTTAGGACTGACCGGATGAGACGCACACGTGTGACACACAGGCATGGAAACGTGTGAGTGTGCATGTGTGTGTGTGTGCGTGTGTGTGTGTGAGTGTACTGTTAGCGGTTCAGGAAGTCTTCGTTCCCACCTCAGGTACACCACTCACTGCTCAGACTCACACACTGACACACCAATCACTGCGAGCCTGTGGACTTTGTCCTGAGGGGTGTGTGTGTGTGTGTGTGTGTGTGTGTGTGTGTGTGTGTTTTATGTCCAGAGAGCTTCATTGCTGTGTTATGTCAACAGCGCTGAGCTGAACTCTGTTGTCAAATAGAAGAGCCAATTATGGTCGAGTGTGGACAGCTGGACTGTACATACAACCCCTGTGTGTGTGTGTGTGTGTGTGTGTGTGTGTGTGTGGCTGTGTGGCTGTGTTATCAGTTGTGTTGGGTTGGTCCGCCGTGTTTCAGCACAGAAAGACAAAATCAATTGTGAACTGTGATAAACACACACACACACACAGAGACACACAGAGACACACACACACACACAGAGACACACACACACACTCGCCCGTCTGAACCGTTCACACGTCTCAGTACATGACGGCCGGTTTCAGTGAGGACGGTGTGCTCGTAGATTTGAGGACCTCCTGAATCACCCTGACAGTCACAGACCTCCATGGATCCTTTTGGTCTGTAGCTCGAATCCCTTCAGAGAGCTGGAGCTGAAGATCCTCTGAGGGCTCACATTTGTGAAGCAGCCTCCACAAACCGACACCAAACGACCTGTTTGGGATTCTTTTGGTTTTAAAGTGGACAAAAACAGGAAGGACCACCATTACCCCCACCCCCCCACAGCAGCCATTCCCACAATCAGGAATGCTGCGGCCCAGAAACCAGACAATCCCACTGCCCCCCCGATCTGAGACACAGAGAAGTGATGATACAATAAACAGAAACAACACTGGCTAGAAGTTACTGATACTACCCAGTGATGTGTAAAGTGCTAACATGTGACCCACTCAGCACTGGGACTCAATCCCAGAGCAGTAAATACAGCTCAGAGTCACAATATCATAATCTAACCACCTCCTCTTACCAGTTTAAGTCACTCATATATATATATATATATATATATATATATATATATATATATATATATATATATATATATATATATATATACATACACACACACACACACATATAGTTTAATACTAATTGTGATTTTGATTTTTTGTCAGTGAAGCCCTCTGAACCTACATGAAAGCTGCTGTTGATTGATTGATTGATTGATTGATTAGGGAGCTCATTAACTACAGCAGGCGGTGCTGTGCTGATGGACTGAGCCTGCAGCAGCTTCAGTTTTCATGGTTTATGTGTGACGTTTCATTCTGCAGGTTCTCTCAGGAGAAACTGTGTGGTTATATCACCACAGCACCACCAGGGGGCACAATCAGTCCACAGATAACCGTCCACAGCACCTCCGTCAGTTCCTCCTCCTCCTCCTCCTCTTTATTACACCACAAACAAAAACCACTCTCTTTCACTCTCTCTCCATCAGAGGAGCCCCTCGCTCGCCCAGTCGGAGTGTGTGAGGTCCTGATTGGCTGAAGTGTGGTGTAGGAGTGAGGGAGGGTGAGGTGGTGGCGGCGGAGGTGAGGTGAGGCGGGCAGCTCTCTGGACCAATCAGCTGCGAGGAGGCTTGGCTCTCATGTAAATTGTTGCGGCTGTGGCTCCTAACAAAGGGATGGCCTCGCTGGCTCTCCATCTTCCTCCGGTTCATCTCTCCTCACATTTGTTCCTCTTTCTGTCTTCATCTCTTTATTCCAGCCGCCTTCACTTCATGAATAATAGAAGAAGAGGAGCTCTAAATAAACACCATTAAACCCACCAGTACTTCACTGGGATTGTTCAGTTAAAACTAGTAAGTAACACAACTAGGGCCAAACAGCAGGTGACATGAAGGCAGTGCATGCTGGGATATTCAGTCTACAGAGCTTACCAGGTCTGGGCTTGGTTTATGGAATGGATGTATGGAAGAATCTGTGACATCAAGAACACACGCTAATATAATAATCCTGGACCTGATTACCTTTTTATTAGGAACACCAAAGTAAAAACTGGGCCTCACTTTGCTCTCAGGCCTTGACTAGATTAGAAATACTAATCAATCAAACTAATTATTTTGATGTCATTAATGAAGAATTGCTGTTAGCTGCTGGGCCTGAGATGGTACGATGTTCCTCACCGTCTCTAACAGGAAGTGTTAAATGAGAGAACTGGAGAGTAATGGTGCTAAATCTGAACCACCGAAGCCCCCACTCTAACCTGACGTGCACCTCCCAAAAATGTAATTACACATCACATCAGAGCAGCCACTGTGACTTTTGGTCCAATCATTTCCTCCTGTACACATCCAGCTACTTCTGATGCAATTTTTCAATCAGCTTGAAGAGAGAAACTCCACCACCAGCTAGTGTTTGGGAGGGGAAGCTGCAGAGCAACGCAGGTACACTACACACAGGTAGAAATGCTGCAGCAACACGAGCCACTTATGTAGACTACGGACATTTTAGTGCAACTTAAAACAGGATTCACCCTGTGACAGCTGGGATAGGCTCCAGCCCCCCACAACCCTGAACTGGAGAAGCAGAAGAAAAGGGATGGACAGATGGACGGATGGATGGATGGATGGACAGACAGATGCACAGATGGATGGATGGAAGAAATGACTGATGGATGGATGGACGGATGGATGGATGGACAGACAGAGAGCTGGAAGGATGGACGGAAGAAATGACAGATGGATGGATGGTTGGATGGACAGACAGGGAGATGGACGGATGGATGGATGAATGGACGGATGGATGATATGAAGAAGCTCAGAGGCAGTCTGTTTAGTTACCGGGGATATGCACGACACATTTAAATGTTGCCGATCTTGCTTGTTGGCTGCAGAAACACTAGTCAGTTACTTTAATATAAAACAACGGTTCCCTGTCGTTTCTGAGATGTTACAGCACCACCCACTGCGACCCCGACAGATGGCGGTAACCCTCCCTGAGCCTGGTTCTGTTGGAGGTCTCTTCCTGTTAATGGGGGATCATCTGATCGTTGGGGTTCTGTCTCTGATACCGTAGGTCTTTGTCTCACTGAGAGAGGACGGTATTCAAATAAAACTGAGATCAAGTTTTCATTATCATTCATTTAGAAAGACATAAGGATTCTGGGAAACATATGCAGCTACACTTGGCACGCCGGAGCCTCCCGACAGCTCTCTCCTACATAAAGACAATCACAGTGATGAGTGTGATAATGGGAAGCTAAACTTATCCTTCCTCATATACCATCCAATCCATCGGCTCAGCTTCGAACCCGCTCACACAGAACAAGTGGGAGCAGTATGGAAACCATGAGCACGCACTCCTCTCTCCCTGCTGAGTCGTGACTGGCTGACCTTCAGTCCCACTCCCACCAGGCAGGAGGTGTAAGATTAACATCACACTGCTGCACTCGCTCCAGCTCGCACGGCAGACTGAGGAGGACTGAATGGAGAGCCTCCGTTTGCCAAGTCTGAAATATCACAGCTGCTCCTCTGACAGCGGCGCTGCAATCCAGACGTGCTCTAAACTTCATCGAGCCTCGTCACAGCAAATGGAACTACATCCATATTTGCAACAGCATATGAAAGGTGCAGTTACCCATCAAAGCTGCACACAGGGACAAGTGTGCAGCAAACCTCCCTCATTATTATTCAACACAGTTCTGAAAAACACTCAGAGAATGAAAAATATCTCACATACAAACTTCACTGAAAAATATCCACAGATTTTCTGCTGAAACAATGAGCTGCACTCTAACATGAAGATATGTTTGGCATGGATGGTGCTCATTTTTAAAGAGCTGACTGAGAGTCCACCTCAATAAAGATCCCATCTCTTGGAAAAGAGATTTTAATCTCAACAACACCTTTAACTGGATAAATGAAGAAGAAGAATAGTTATAAAGAACAATCAGTGAAGGTACTGATATAAATCTATTGGGCTGTCAAAATGAAATAAAAAATGTAACCCAAACCACAATCTTATCCTAAAACAAACCGAGAAGTCTTCAGGGCTCAGACCAGGCCACAGCCTTCAGCACATAAACTAAGCAGAGAAATCTTTGATGCCTAAATCGAGTCAACTAGCTTTGGCTGAGTTTTACGCTGGATGCCCTTCCTGATGCGACCCCAAAGCTGGATTTGTGTCTCTGCCTGGAAGAGAACTTGCCCAGCAGATGTGTCATCCACGACATTAACTTGGTCGCAAAACTGAGGAAAAAAATTGAGGGGGAAAAAAGTTTGATTTATGAAGGTGAAAGCAGTAAACATCTAACAACTTGCAGTAAATCCTGCATTCATGACCATTATACCTTTATATCCACTGAAAATGGTTCTCATTTTGGAGGCTGTAGTTTGGGGTGGCATTAAACAGCAGACAGATGGTGTGTTAGCTACAACCAATAAGACCTTCATTAGGACCAAACCTCAGTGAAAACAGAGCAGACTCTTCCTCGTGTTTCCCCGCTGGTTTCTTGGATTGTTTACCAAAACTCAACTTCTTAACCAAGCGTGATTTCTGATATGACTTCTTGTCAGGAAAGAAAACTATGTGTGGCCTTTTTTTTGCCTTCAAAGACACAGGTTAAAATCCTAGCGTGGCACGTAGGCTGGTCGTGTTTGCATTAACGACCCCCAAAATAATTTGGGACATTGTACACTGCTGTATCCTTGGATGGTGGGCGGATGGTGGAAATAGCTGCTAATCTCAATGAAAATCCTCCACAGTGGTGTGCGGTTAAAAAAGAAATGCTGCCCTGAACAGCAGGAGACAGTAAAAATCGAAGTTAAAGAGCCGCTGAAAGTGGGAGGAAAGAGATGAAGCGATGGAGGGAAACCTGGAGGTGGCCAACAGAGCAGCTCAGACAAAGAAAAGAAGGTTTTCTCCTGTGAGAGAGAAAAGAGGGGCAGAAAGATGAAAAGAGAGAGGGGCTTGGACGTCACGACTGAGATTCAAACTGAAATTGAGAGAGAGATGGAGAGCGAGGACAGTCGGAGGATGAGAGGTGTTCAGGTAGATAATAAACTGAGCATAAGGAGCGCTCCACACCGTTTCAGACTTTCCATTTGTCAGGAGATGAGAGCAGAGCAGCAGGCAGCAAAAACACATCTAACTCTCCGACGACCGACTCCACGGATAAATATTTCGTCCTGAAAGTCACGCGGCAGGAGGAAGGAAAACTGAGCCAGGACCAAAACAACGACTCTCACCTGTTCAGGCTGGTACAAACTCCCTCATTAACCGATACGAGGAGAAGCACGAGTTTCCTGAGGGTGGAAGAAGTTATTTTTAGTGCTTCAAGGATTCAATTATTATTATCCTGAGAAATTCACCGATGCAGGCACAATACTGACGAAAACTCTGGGCGGCCTTGTACTCATCCTCCAGGGTTTGACTACATGACACTAAGTAATGTCTGGACCCCGAACTCCCAGTGCTCTTTGACCTTTTCACCCTACCGTTGTGTGAAATAGAATAGTCTTTATTATTGTTATACAATGAAATTTAGACAAAAGCTCCTTCATATCCATAGACTTTATTTAAAACGTGGACACAGTGGAGCGCCACTGATTCCCCTTTCAAGCCTCAACATTTTAGGCCTCCATCCGGCTAAATTCAGTGCTAAGTTATCAGCTAACAGCATGATTAGTAGGCTCCACCTATGAACTTTATCGGGACAACACACAGACACTGATACCTGCTAATTAGGGTTAAACAGCAGGCTATGAAACATGAGAAACGGTATCCATCCATCCGGGTCTGGAAGCAGATGCCCAGACCTCCCTCTCCAGTCACCTCCTCCGGGCACACCGAGGGACAAAGGATGTTCCTGAGCCAGCAGAGACATAATGTCTGCACTGTGTCCTGCGTCTCGTTCTGGTAGGGTGTGCCTGAAACACCAGACCTATGAGGTGTCCAGGAGGCATCTTCATCAGATGCCCAAATCTGCTCAGATGGCTCCATTTGATAGCTTTAATCTGAGAGCTTCCTGGATGACCTAAGGAAGAGCCCAGGCACCCTTCAGATGAAGATTACTTATTCTTAAGGTCACTCCTCACAGCTCGTGGTCAAAGGTGAGGGAAGGACGTAGATCAACCAGTCCTCAGTGGTCTTCATACTCAGCTACAGATTAGAGATGCTGCACCAAGCCATCGGTTATTAGTTATTATTAAACTCTGTCTCTCTCCTGTCAGCCCCCCTCAGCAGATGACTGCCCCTCCCTGAGCCTGGTTCTGCTGGAGGTTTCTTCCGGTTAAAAGGGAGTTTTTCCTTCCCACTGTCGCCAAATGCCTGCTCATAGGGGGTCATTTTGACTGTTGGGTTTTCTCTGTGTTATTGTAGGGTCTTTACCCACAATACAAAGCGCCTTGAGGCGACTGTTGTGATTTGGTGCTATATAAATAAAACTGAATTGAATTGGCCAGTGTCTCACTTACCTAAACTGGAGTACCAACTTCTTGGTGAGTTATAAATAAATTTACCCCCATTGTTATGAAAGTTAGACCAAATGTGTAAAACGTGTTTATTTCTGCTGTAAATCTGAACGTGGAGGCCTGCAGGGACTCGCTTTTTGTCACTTAGTGTTTTAGCACTGGAGGCTGCAGCTATCCTTGATTCTTCATCCCGGTCATGTGACTGCCGTTCATGCCCTCCCAGTCCTTTATGTAACCACAGACTGATGAAGGCCATCACATTTCCATCCTGACGGGTGCGCAGACTGAGCTGAGACAAAGTTGGTTCACCGAGTTCATTCTCTCCTACTTTCAAATGTCAGATGATGTAAAGAAATATAAGCACTTCACCCACTAATTATACGTACAGATACTCAAAACACGCACACACAAATATCTACATGTCAGGCAAGTTTTTTCTGGCCGCACAGTTGCCACAGAAACAGAGACGGTCGGGTTCATTACTGTATGAAATCTTTTGCATGAGATGATGTAAACTTCAGATGCATCATCTGAGGAGAGGTGAAGCTACTCCGTCACCATTTCCACGCTGAAGACGAAGGCATTTAGATCAGAGAAACATAGACTGAAAGAAAAAGGAATCCGAGACAATTAACTAAAGTGTCTTCCATCAAGGAGAAACTTTTTAAGAAGTAAAAACTTTCATCTGCTTTCATTTCTCTCTCTGTGTCTCAGCTCTCTCTCACTGGGCCCTTTCAGGAGGTTTATCACTTTACACCAACTCCACCGCCCGAAGCTCCAAACCAAAAAAAGACAGTTTACCCTGTTCAGCACTTTAAAACCTGTACTTTCTCCAGGGTGGTGAGCTCTGCAGCACCCGTGCCTGAGTACATTTCAGGGCCTTGACACAGGTACTGTATTCCCTCTCCATCCAGATCCCTGAATCCAGGTGTTCCAGTCACCTCCACAGCTGTATAAACCAACACCTAGGCATGCAGACTGCTTCTACAAAGATCAGAGAAAGAATGGGTCGCTCTCAGGAGCTCAGAGAACTCCAGCGTGGTACCGTGATAGGATGATACCTGTGCAACAAGTCCAGTCACTGCTAAATATTCCATGGGTGGAGTAACAGAGTGCCTTATTGATTACATTTTATATTTGTTGTATTAATTTAGATTTTGCACTGAATTTAGGTGAAGAAGCAAAGATGTGAAGGTGTGAGAGCAGCGGTCAGTTTATGCGATGTCATGAAAGAATAACTGGGATCTCAATGCTGATCAAAATAATCACGATAATCTTAATTAAGATGCAGAACCATTGGACAGTAAGCTTTCACTGTGAACACAGAGGCCACTCAATGTGTCCACCCGGATGATGATCCTTCTTTTCCCCTGAAAACTAATCATCCTGTGTGTAATTCTTTGTTTTGTGTGAGAGTGTTATATTTATTTTGGCAATGACCCAAAACCCTGATAACTTTGAGACGAGGGACTCGTTACGACTCACTCCTGCAGCCCATTAAATACTTCAGAGGCTCATCAGAGGCGTCAGTGAAGAGCATGCAGCATAAAAGGCCTCCAGCTGAGCTCAGAAATTAGTAGGACACTTCCACAGTGCTGCTACAGTATGGACCACACAATGCCAGATCTCCACAGCGATGCATTCACCACTCATATATGTAACATCTCCACCTGCCCGACGGCCCCTTTCTGCTACAGCTCACCCTGGAACAGGTGGAGGCCACCACCGTGATGTTCCTCACTGCACAGTAAAGTCCTGCCAGGAAGACTCGCTCGAGTTTTCACTGTCTCCACCTTGGTTTTCCAAACCTGATGTGAGGATCGAGGGGTGGAGCTAGAAACACTGCACGCTCATTGGCTGATGATGTGAGACTGACAGTAAGAACACATCCAATGAAAACCATCTTTTACTCAATAAGACTTTAAACCTCCAACTGAGACCAGACTACGACTTCCTCTTAAAGCTAGCGTAGTCGCCCCCTGCTGGACATTAAATCAGTCACCTTCAGACTGGGAAGCTTCATCCATGAAATGAGCAGGAACTTTACTGATAAACAAAAGCCTTTTAATCTTCTGCACCACGTCTCCGATCACTGCAGGCGAGGGAGTCAGCGTCTTGCTCAAGGACACTTCAGCATTGCGGGGTAGCATTTCGAAGGTTGGCATCTCTGAATCTAAAACAACCTGCAGCTTCGTTTCATGCCTGTCCAGCCAATCACCTTCCTCCGTTCTGATTCTTCCCTTTAACCCCCCTCATCTCCCCCATTTGTCCCTCTCTGCCTCCCTTAATTTATCTTCTATTTACCTGCTGTGAGTGTGTGCGTGAGTGTGTGTGTGAGTGTGTGTGTGTGCGTGTGTGCGTGTGTGAGTGTGTGTGCAGCCTACACTGTCAGCTCCTCTCGTTTTGTTTCTTTCCCCTCTGTTTGGGCCTTTTCTTCCACCTCCTGCAGCCGTCAGCCGCCGGTCTGTGTGTGTGATGCGAGCAGCGGCATGTTGTCGGCGTATCTGAGCATCCTGGTGAAATGTCCTGTGTGTGTTTTCCAAAGTGCCGGAGTCTCCTCTAGCTTCATCTCCTCATTAAGCATTCATGAGCATTTAGGAGCACTACAGGCCCGCCTGAAAGGCGATATCTTTCCCTGCATCCCCATCCTTCGCGCTTCTTGGCATTTACCAGTGCGGTCGCCCCCTCTCTCCTCTTTTTTTTTATAAAGTCAGGAATAAAAGAACAAAATAAAGGCTGTCAGTGATGCAGGAATGAATCATTTTCTCACCCAAACAGTGTGGAGGTGGGGTCCAGCTACAGCGAGATAAAAGGATCCATTTTAAACCTGCAACAACTCCTTTCGGTCTCCCAGGGGTGGTACAAATGTGCTGCATATCCTTGATATCACCTGTTAATGATGTGATATGTCGCACATAATTGCCTAGTGCGTCCATGAAGCATATGTGTACATTCTGTTTATCACTGCAGACTTTGTTGTGTGTACTGAACCAGGCCAGCATCATTGTCCAGCCCACCAGGTTCATAATAAACTGTAACAGTGCTGCAAACTTCAAAAAATGGAAATGTTCTTGTGGATGGCTGGGTCCTTAAAGTCGACCCTTCCACCTCCATGGTTTTATTCTCAGGTTCACCTACAGTAGGTTTGCATAATTCCCACTTCAAAGCAATCCTTTATCTTATACTGGGCTCTGGAGCCGTGTGAGCAGAAGTTCTGGCAGTTCTGGAGTGGAATCTTTATTTTTCCTACAATAATCACTTCCTTGGATTCCTTCTGTTTGTGAGGATGCATCACTGTCAGGAGGAAACCAAGGAACCACCCCGCCAGACACTGAGAGCGCACTTTGGCTAATAGAAGACCACACACACAGACACACACACACACACACACACACACACACACACACACACACAATGCTTGTCTATAGTACTGCAATGAGAGCCTCCCCCTGCTCTTCCTGTTGGCAGCTCCAAAACAGACCAATAGGACGTCTGCGCTTACACGCCCCTCTTACTGTTACTGTGTGTGACCTTGGAAATCCTTTTTACTTTGGGCTCCGCCCACCAACTTTACCAAGCTCACACACCTCGTCTCACTAATTGGCCATAATGATTCAAAAGCCCCGCCCACTCGGCACACTTGCAACCTATTAGCATTCACTGCTCAAGACCAATCATCGACAAATGACGGTGCAGATAGAGGATAAATTAAATGTGATTAAGCAACGACATTAAGGCCCCGCCTACAGGGACACACTCACACTCACACACACACACACACACACACACACACACAAAGGATTTTCCAGTTTGCCTTCATCTTCGTCTTGCGCCCTAATTAGTGTGTTTGCTCAGAGTGAAAAAAAATCAGGTTAAGAGATGGCAGTATTTCAAAGAAACTCATTACTGTGTGTGTGTGTGTGCGCGCATGTGAGTGTGTGTGGGTGCGCCCGTTTCAGTCCATCACATCCAAATGACAGAGACGAGGAGAAGAAGATGAAAGCAAGAGGAGGAGGAGGATGAGGAGAGCCGAGGAGGAAGAGGGATAGTTATAAATTGCCGTTTCGCCTCCATTGTTCCTCCTCTTCCTCATGATGCTCCTCTCCGTTCATCAGATCCAGAGAGGATAAAACCCCGCCTGTTCATTCGTCCATATGAGCGATAGCTCCGACACTTCTGACAGAATTAAACTTAAAACTTTCACTTATTTGGTCAAAGTCTGAATTCCCAGCAGGAGCAGCAGTCTGAAAGTCCTTGAAGGGTAACCCTTAAAGCACCGACAGCCTCCTAACACTGCTATCAGGCATATTTATCACAGTGATTATTGTAAATATATCTGTTATACACAAATAGCTTGATATTGTCTAACCTCATGAAGCTGCAGCCTCTCTCCAATTAGAGCTCTGAAACTTGGGGGAGACAGCAGCAGTCCAAGATTGAAAGGCAACTACATGTTCAAATGTCAAGAAAAAGTTTGATTCACAGAAAGGAAACAGAAAATGAGAGCTGCTGCTTACTGTGCTTGGATCCAGACTAACCAGTTAAAATAGATAACAGCTGAGACTGCAGCAGCACATCAAAGACCAAACTGCTGACATCCAAAATTCCTGTTTTTGTGAATGGAGTCTGGCTGAGACTAACAGCTTCACTGACTGGTCATAAAGAGGCGTCTGCAGGCAGGTAAATCAGTAAAGCTGTTCTAAATATTAAACTCATTATGACTGTTTCAGGTGTGTCCGACAGGCTGATCCACAGCAGCGCCTGGCTGGAGCTTCTGTATCAATGCAGTGGTGTAAAGCACGCCGCCACTGGACTCTAGAGCAGTGGAGACGTGTTCTCTGGAGGGATGAATCACACTTCTCCATCTGCCAATCTGATGGAGGAGGCTGGGTTTGGTGGTTGCCAGGGGAACGGTACCTGTTTGACTGCATTGTGTAAAGTTTGGTGGAGGGGGGGGTTATGGTGTGGGGGTGTTTTTCAGGAGTTGGGCTCGGCCCCTCAGTTCCAGTGAGAGGAACTCTGAATGCTTCAGCATACCAAGACATTGGGAACAGTTTGCTGCTCCCAACTCTGTGGGAACAGTTTGGGGATGGCCCCTTCCTGTTCCAACATGACTGCACACCAGTGCACAAAGCAGCTACATAAAGACATGGATGAGCCAGTTTGGGGTGGAAGAACCTGACTGGCCTGCACAGAGTCCTGACCTCAGCCTGATAGAACACCTTTGGGATGGATTAGAGCGGAGACTGTGAGCCAGGCCTTCTCTCCAACATCAGTGTCTGACCTCACAGATGTGCTTCTGGAAGAACGGTCAGAAATTCCCATAAACACTCCTAAACCTGTGGAAAGACTTCCCAGAAGAGCTGAAGCTGTTATAGCTGCAAAGGGTGGGCCCACATCACATTAAAGCCTCTGGATTAAGGATGGATGTTACTCAGGTTTATGTGAAGGCAGACGAGCGAATACTTTTGGTAAGAAATCTTTAACCACATTTTGGGACATCTGCAGAAATTGTATTAGAGGGTGAATTTCTTCACCTGTTTCAATTGTATTAAAGTTGAAAGTGTGCATTATTAGGGGTGTGGCCTCTCTGACAGGTGGATGGTGACACAGGCAGCTGTAGCTGCTAGCTGTCTGCTAGCTTCACCTCAGCTAACTGGAGTACCTGAACTGGACCATGTTGGTGCTGTTGGAACCTTTTGGAGCATTTTTGATGTAATTATCTAACCAATAACATGGCTGCTGTGGCTTCATTGGACCAACAGACCATCCAAGAAGGCGGAGCTCCAGCGTGCTGAATGAGATTCTGGGATTTGATTGGATGTTACTGATCATGGTCACTCCTGGCAACAAACAACAAATGCGAATGTGAGCACAGTGCTAAAGCTGAGGCTTCAGTGCCGGGTCTCACAAACCTGTAGCTTCCTGTAAAATGGGACCAGCAGGAAAAATGCTGTTGAATAAGATACGGTTGTAATTCCATGTGGCAAAATCACGCTGAAATGTGTGGTTAAACTCCCAATGACGTGCCCTGCATGCTGTTTTCACGTTCCCCATCAAATCCTAAATGCTCTGAGCCAGGGGAATAGCAGCGATCATTAGTGCGCATGTGGATGTCAGCAGGCTCAGTTTCTGTCATTAATGCTCTGCTGCTGCAGCGCTGCGGAGGGGTGGACAGAAAAACACAAAAACACTTGTAGTGCACATCATCAATAACGGCGGGCTGAGAAACTGAGAGGCAGAGATTCTCGAATCGATGGGCTGGTTGGAAAGGAGACAAATGAAGGAAACACTTGAGAAACAAAACTGACTGTGTCTCAATAACAAGCAGAGATGAGGGCAAGTCCTTCAATAAGAGGTTATGAAACGCCAGTCCACTTCACACTGAAGGAGGAGAGGCTGTGCAGCAGCCCCATTATAACAACGAGGCTGAGAGAGGCCTTTACCCCAACACTCACACTGCACCTGAGGCTGTGTGAGCTACCACAGAGGTCAGAGGAACACAGAGAGAGGCCTTCTTACATAATAAATAATCAAAAAAAGTTCAACACAATAAAAGCCTCCTGCTGAGTTTCTGGGGGGGGGGGAGTACAAACAGCAATGAACCAATGAGAGGTGGAGATTAAAGAAGATGAGGTTCTAGCCAAAGGCAGCAGTTCTGATCCTCACCACAGGCACACTCGCCCAAACCTTAATGGTGCTTATTATAAATGAATGTGTTTAAAAGGGTTCAAACAACAGACATCGATTAACATGAAGAAACAAAGGCTGTGACTTTATGTCCACGATGAAGAGATACCAACTGAAGCTAAATGAAGCCAGCTCATCCTTTCTGAAGGACAGGTGTTTCAGTAAATCCACCTGGAAAGTGAACTGGCACCTCCAGGCAGCAACTATGGAGCAACTTTCCACAGACGGCAGCAGCGCTCCGAGGAATAAATGAAACTGCTCTGCGGCTCTCAGCAGGACACTTTGACCCTGCCTTTAAATAAAAAGCACCGATGTCTCACAGATACCTGCAAACAGGCAGGCTTTCATGGCTGCCACAAAAAAAAAGGTCAAAGGGTGAGCTGTTGAGTGCAGACGCACAAACTACACCTGTGCCACCTGTGGAGCACCTAAGTACATGGGAATAATTACCTAACCAGGCATTTCCTTTGGAGATTTTCCAAGCACGACCAAATGCAAAAAGGCCCCGGGCTACATCCAGAACCCGCTGGAGAACCCTCAGAAGGAAGAGTGTCTGGAATACCCTGCTGCCACCACAACCCAACTTTGGATAAGCAGATGGATGGAGATAACTCCTAGCTCTTTTGTTTCCTTGTGGACACTCCAATGTTCACCCTTATGCATTTACTTCCCCGCCACATGCATTTCAGTTGTACCCTTCGCTCTCACTAGTTGTCGCTTCAGTGTCATGGCTCAAAGCTGAGAGAGATTTAACTCAGGATCTGCCCATTCCTATTGCTAATGATTATTCCCCCTGTGACTTCCACTGTGTTTGGTTGCTACATCGCTGCTAGCCGGATGGGCTCCAGCTCCACTCACTTGGACTGCAGCTGTGACAGCAGTCGTCGGTCTGCTCTAACCACAACCTCCAGCAGGTGGAGGACTGGTTCACGAGCTGCTACACCAAACCCAACGAGGCGGCACAGCCCAGGGTGAAAGACTCACTGAGCTAGTTGTGTTATTAATTTGTCACTATAGACTTGCAAAGCAGAAACTTACAAACACGTGCACCCATCATCTCAAATATTGCCACAAATAGAAACCTCTCATTCCTTCCCATCATCTCCCTGCCTTCCTCCTCTTCCTCCTCTCGTTTCTAACTGCTGCCCTCACATCACATTGCCTTCTCCAGTCAATGAATTTCATCATGCGGCGTGTGCACATGTGAGCGCATGTGTGTGTGTGTGTGTGTGTGTGTGTGTTGAGGAGGAGGATAGAGTATCATCATTGCATCAGCTCCAGATTTCCAAGAATAGAAGAAAATAAACAAACAAAAGAAAGTACCAGAAAATATCCCGACAGAAGGAGGAGGAGGAAGAGCTGAACTCAGAGCTAAAACAGTCGATGCTGTGCAGTCTCTCTGCAGCATTCAGGGTCCAAACGTGATGAGAAATATATCTACAAACTTCACCTCCAAAGACCAATTTTCTCCTGACAAACTGAAGTCAATAACCTTTTAGATCAGCTCATTTTACTACTTCCACTGTTACACGAAGAGGAGGCACAATCAATCCACCAAGCGTTAGCATGCAGCACCTTTCACACAGGTTAGTGCAGCTCTGAGTGCTTCAGAGAGAAACAGAAAAGAGCATCAAAGCAGCAGAAAGACAGAAGAAATCATTCATCTGCAGAGGTTGGACCATTAAGACCAACTGCATGATAACACAGAAACATGTACAGCACCAGTCTAAAGTCTGGAGACTCACCCACTGAAATAAATGGGTGAGTGTGTCTTTACACGACCTTACTCTTTCTGTCGTTGCCTAGATCCCGTGGACACAGGTCGATGCTGGAACGTAGGTGGAGTGGTAAATTAAAAACTTGGCCTCCGTCCACCACAACAGTCTGGTGTAACGACCTGCCCTGCTGACACCACCTCATGCTCCACCTTCCCATCACCCATGAATGAGATCCCAAGATGCCCACTCCAGTGGGCTGGATTAGACACGTTTACTCTCCAGTTGTGTCCTCCAGTAATCAGTGAATAAAATACAAACATGCCAAGAACAGAATCAAACTACAGCCTGGGTACAGAGAGGCAAGTCAAAAGTAATATTCATCCCAAACTGGGGAATCCAAGCTGGGAAATAAATAATAAATTCTTTAATACCTAATCATATGATTTTCTTTCTAATATAAAATTTTGCACACCAATATGATAAAAGGATGGACCCAGGACGATTTGCCTGCCAGCAGCTAAGATTTGTGGGACACGGTGCTGAATACCAGCAGATTTGTAGTTTCCACAAACATTATTCTTTTAATTTAGCAGAAAATGCTTAAAGCGCGCGGCGATTTAATCCTCAAATACGCAGCTACACAAGCTGAAGTGTTCATAATGATGCTGCCCGTGTTTTAAGAGCAGTCATGTGTCTGTTGTGCTTCTGGACCCCGAAGGTTTGATGTGCGATTCGTAATGTGCCGTTTTTTAAAGCTGCTCTGGGCGCCTGTGCGTGTTGGCGGCTTCAGAGAGGAGCGAGGGTTTGAATCTTTGAGGGCCTCGCTGCTCAGAAATCAATACTTCAGCTCTCTGTTTTTTGGGGAGTTTGTGGGGCTGCTGATGATGGGAGGACCAAAAGAGACCAAAGACATGAGAGAGGATAAGAGCTGATGTTACAGAGTTCACTTCTCTCTGACTCTCATTCCTCTGCTGCTGTACATTTCACTTTTATCTTTCCATTCATCACTTCTTAAGAGTGACCAAAATAAAATGTTTAGTGTTTTTCAGCTCCTGGTTACAGATCTCCTCTTAAGGAGCAACTCATTTGGATTTCGTTGCATGTTTCTTTGTGCATTTACAGTCTGGTTATTGAGGATTTCCAAAATGGATGCTCAAAGCTTCTGAATAAAAACAGTTCATCCAAACAAGTTTCATCAAAGCCGCTCTAAAAAGCTGCAGTTCCTCTGCAGTCCAGCAGAGGTTCATTCTTCCCCATCATAACAGCTGTACAGGGAGGATGTGTCTATAACACACCTGTTTAAATTGGCTTAAAGTTTGCATTGTTAGGGGCGTGGCAACACAGGCGTGTGTGGGTGCTAGCTGTCTGCCAGGCTTCACTTACCACTCCACCCTCTCATCCAAAAAAACCACAGCTGAGCAGGTGCCATCTTTTATACAGCCCTGCAAACTGCTGGTCAGTTGGTGCACAAAACAGAGCTGACTAAGGGTTCAGGGTTCACGACATTTTATCTGTTAAATGGTCAGGAATGAGAGAAGGAACAGTGGCTAACAGTGGCTAACAGCAGCTAACATTGGCTAACAGCAGCTAACAGCGGCTAACAGCAGCACTTCAGTGACTCATCGACTCGTGTCGGACTCCTTTTACAGCCTCCCAGAGTAAATAAAGGTGGATGCTGCTCACAGCTGAGGTAAACAGCAGACTGACAGCTTTCCACACACAGGGAAAAACTCCAGGGAGGATCCAGATCCCGTCCAAACCGTAGTACAAACACGCTGGCCGGCTGGCAGCCACCATAGTTGGTGGCCACTTCAAAGCCAGGATGCTATGCACCTGTGCACAGTGTACTCCAGCAGGAACATCAAGACTTCAAAATGGGCATCACAGTGCAGTAGGTGACATCAGCATGGCTACGTCCATCAGTCTACAGCTCACATTTATAAACCATGACACTGAAAATCATAACTGGAATGGCTCCCACCTGTGTCCTATGATACATCCTGGTTATAGCAAAGTAAAGTGACAGTTATCTCACTTTTTAACAATGAAATTCTAAATAATGGTGCTTACCCAATACAAACAATTAATCTGACACCCTCTGAATGAGTAAGTAATGAATGGTAATCACTAACAAACACATAGTGCTGTATATGAAATGTTATCTGTGCTCATGTCCCTGCTCAGCTGTGATAAATACATAATTCAGCATATAAACTGTAACTCCAGCTCTAATTAAGGTTTGCAGCCTGCCTCCTCTACAGTGTCTGTATGTTTCATGAGGCAGAGAGAAGGAGGAGGAAGAGGAGTAAAAACCTGTCGGCTTTCATCCACCTGAGCAGCTCCCTCCTCTTCTTAATAGAGTTTGTTCTGCAGCCTGTGTGTGTGTGTGTGTGTGTGTGTGTGTGTGTGTGTGTGTGTGTGTGTGTGTGTGTGTCGGTAAAGCTATCAAGAACCCGTGGGGGCAGCCGGGTGTAAAAGCAGCAATAAAGGTGTGGGATTTCTGCGGGATGGAGGGAGGAAGGGTGGAGATTTTCACTAACAGAAAGATGGAAGGAGAATGTGAGAGGAAATGTGGGGATAGCGAGGTGAAGAAGAGGAGGAGGAGGGTGAGGTGACGCAGGCTTTCACGCAGGGTGTTGCCCTACTTTCAGTTCAGCTAGTGTCTGGCTCAGGCTTTCCCGAAATCTCTGGTTCCCCCAAACGGAGCTGAAAGTGCGTCAGAAAGACCTCTGAGGGGCGAGGAGGACTGATCTCCTGCATCAGGAAACATATTACTGATCTGCTGCTCGTCCTGCTTGAAGTTATTTAAAACCTTTTCTCTGACATCTCTGACTCCAGAGGTGCAGCAGAGAGCAGCAGCTGAGATGCTGGATTTATGCATATTGTTCATAAAATTTAATCCCTTATATCCTCATAAATCTTCACTGAAACATGAAAACTGTGCAGCACTGATTTTCCCATACATAAAAAGGCAGGAAATGATATGCAAGTACTTCCTGTAAATCCTCAGAGATACATGAAACCAAACCGGTGCTTTCCTGCTTCTCTTAATACTCTCAGTTCAAAACACGCTGCAGTGCCAATTTGCATCAAAACTTGTGTTCTTCTCAGAGTCATTACTCAGTGAAATCTGAATACATATATGTGATATCCTCATTTTAAGATGCAGTGTGACTTACACTTTCAAAAGGTTGCCATTATGTCTGATCTCCATTGTGAATAAATGTCCATAAATCTGCTTAGAAATCAGAAAAAATGCCCTTCTTAGAATCACAGAACCTGTTTGAGGACTTTATGTTTGTCCCTGAGTTCATTTCAGTGAATCGCGGCCCGTCCGTCCATCCGTCCAACCATTCCTGGTCTTAAAGTCACACATGCTGCACATGATCTCAATGGATTTACAAACTAAAGTTAGTATAATGCATGGGACTTTGGAAGACCTTGTACCTGATTTTATTGCCACAAGAATATTTACCGATAAGATGACTTCTTGCGATTCCAAGAATCCAAAGAACCCCCAGTTATTGGGGCATGACCCTGGCTCGGCCTTCCTGGGAAAATGAACTCCAGGGTGCTGGAAAAAAAGGTCTGATTGACTGTGGAACCCTGAATTCGGGATAAGCTGTTCAGCCTGACTGTGGAACAGTAGACCAGCTGGAGGTGTCACGAGCCTGACCATCCAGTCTAGGTTTTATAGACTTGGAAAAGGCTGTGGTGGGACACTGCAGGACTATGTGCAGTCAGGTCCTTTTCTAACCAAAGTGTGAGCTTTGGCACAAAATTTCTTGTCCATATTCATGGACAGGATCTCAAGGCAGAGCCAGGGTGAAGAGGGTGTCCATTTTGGGAACCTCAGAATTGCATCCCTGCTGTTGTCTTCGTCAGAACATCACCTTCAGTTGCAGATAAAGGCGGCTGCGCTCAGCCTTGGCTTGAACAAGCATCATTGGTTGGCAAACAGTGAAGGTCTTTGGTACCTTACTTAACCATCTGAGGTCCAAGTCATTGTTGGCGAGGACCCAAACTTAACCTGAACCCGGCCCTGTGTTTTCTAGAAAATCAAACAGCCCTGGATTGACTTTTTGAAGAGTGATTATTTTATTTGTTCCCTGATCAGGGTTCTAGCCAGGCATTTTTTTCAGTCATTTTAGTCAGTGAAGATCATGCTAATCCTAATTAGCAATCTAATGCTAACCGCTAAAAGCTGCTCCCACTTGTTAACTGAGTGACGGGGCCTACCTATGTAACCAGAAAGCACCTGTGAAGCCTTGGCAGTAATCACAGTCTTTGTGGACGTGTAGTTACATTTCTCGAGGTGCATGTCAGGTTGGGTTCAGAGGATTTACAGTTATGTACACAGGACAGATGCAGAACTCTGAATCAGTATTCTCAGTAATCGAGTATTCTATCGACTACTCCATCTATTAATCATAATTATTTGTATTAACAATTCATCAGCATATTTTAACTTCCGTATTGCAGATGTTTCTCTGTGTGAAACAAACAGGGTGGAGCTACAAAGTCCTCTGTTCTTCATGTTGTTGATCCGGGGGTTGATGAAGGACCTCCAGCTGTTTCCCAGTAAAGGTTTTAAGGTGGTTACAGGAACAAATGCTGCTGCTTTGGATGCTAGAAAAACGTCTCCTTTCGCTCCACCTGAGCCCACCGTCTCAGTAACGGCTCCGCCTCTTTGCGCTTGCTGCACGTGTGCAGACTGACTGCACATAAAACAGCTGCTGTTGTGTTTTTGTTGAAAAACTGGGGGCTGCGTGAGCTTAATGCTGTAATGGTTTATATTCACAAGCATCCTCCAAATTACGTATCTACTGCAGGTCTGTTTTTAGTCTCTAATCAGGGATTAAAGCATAAAAACATTTTGACGGAGTTCCTTAGTACTGAAGGGGGTGGAGAGGGGGGGCTTCCAGCACTGAACTAGTGCTAATGGCAGCCCCCGCTAGCAAACTGGTTATAGAGATCCTTTCTGGTGGCTACAGCTGAAGGAAAGAAAAACAACAGCTGACGCCACGCACACTCAGCACAGAGCAGTGGAAACATGAAAAAACTCGTCAGCGATGATCCGCTCGTGTTAAAGCCTGAAAATGTCCTATTCTCACGTTCATGCTGGTGCGCACGACCGTAGGGAGATCAAACGTGCACACTGTGAATGAACCTGCCTCTCCTCTGTGGCAGATTGCAAACTGCGGTGAAATGATACAGGAGCAAGCAGCGATAATACCGGCGACCTAGCCGGGGTGGAGTCCACGGGGTGCGCTCCTGTTTGCTAATTGCAGTGACAGCAGAGCTCCAGAAGTGAAGCGGTGAAATCCTCAGCCTGGCGCAGCACCTGGCGATCAACCACTAGCTAGAACACTGCCTGATTACCAAAACTTTAGAGAACACTTATAGGAAGGGTTAGATCAGGAACTCTGACCCTAACCCAGGTTGGGGTCAGGGTTCCTGATCTCACCTGTTAGGGGTCTGACAGGGTTACAGTCTAAGAGGTTCATGAAAAGTATAAATATTTCCTGTTATTTGCCATTTGCTAGTCAAAAGTGTATAAGATGTCTGACTAAATAAAAACTCTTTAAAATGACTAGAAGCCTTTGGCAGGTATATATATGTGCAGGTCTCACAGATGTGTGTTTGTGTAAACTGGGACTGTGAACAGCCAAGTTTAGCAGAACTTTATGGGGATAATTTGGCAAAACTTGGAGCAAGTTTATCCTCAGTACAGTGGCTATAAAACCAAAATCAACTAAGCTAACAAGAAAATAATTTGTTTGTTTGCTTCCCCCCGAAGAGAATCCATAACCACGGACCACATAAATCACACACATGCAAACATACCTACAATAAGGGAGCTGGAGAGCAAATAATCCAGTTTCAGGCAGTGTGAATTCCTCAGATCGGAGGAAACGTGATATTCACTGAGGCAGGAGATAAATCACTACAACAAGTGTGGATATGACTGAAAACCTCTGAGCGTGAAGCAGAAACGTCCACGTGTGTCCTGGCTGAAGATAATGTGGTTAACCTTTGGATAAGAAGTCTCGCAGCAAAGGTCACACAGCATGTTTGTAGGTATGCAAAACACCATAAAAACTTATTGTTACTTTATGGATGTCTCCGCAGAAATGTTCTGACCCATGATTTAAACTATAAAACCACCTGAGCAGGACTTGCTGTGCTTTGATCTGAATTCCTGCAGAGAAGCTACAGCCCTTAGTGGTGCAGTTTATTAAAGGTGGTGGCAGGCTGCTGCTGCTTCTTCAATGTTACACAAGTGTCTTTAACACAAACTCAGCTCAGTGTGAGCACTTCTCCATCTGAAGCCAGTAAAGGTTCCCAAATGTTCCTGGTCAGGGTTAAACAGGAGCCACCTTTCCCCATTATTTCATCATTTCAGGCAAAAACCTATAACCTCCACCTCTATCCACTTATTTTCTTCCACTAATTCATGGCCATGGGGGACTGGAGTCTATTCCGACTGTCAGAGGGCGAGGCGGGCTACATACTGGACAGGCCGCAGACAGCCTCCACCTATCTGCTCTAATCCCATTTGCATGTTTGTGTGGAGGGTGGTGGATCACACGAATGTGAAATTCAATCAGGATTTTGACTTCCAGTGGTTTTTAAAACGATACAGTCGAGATCACTCTCTCTTTCAACCATTTGTTTTCCAAATTTACTCCCTGCCAGGTGGGGGCGTGTTCATTTCACTCCATATTTATTTAATATTTAATTAATCTACAATTAAAGTACAATAAACCAACTTCCATAAATGTGCTTTTTCCAAATTAAACTTCTTCTCACCAGCCTTCCCAGATGTGGACCACTGCAGCGTTATTTACCAAAGTGTTTAATTAAATCAGTTCTAATTATTTTCCCACTCCTAATCAAGTGTGTCTTTTCATTATGATGATGGTTTGATCTTTTTAAAAACTGAAGGAGGACAGGCCTTCACTGCAGATCAGCCACACGAGGCGCCCTCTGCTGGTCACTGCCGGAGGCTCATTCCATCTTTGATAGACCATCTGTGGCCTCCACCCTTTGCTCTGGTGCTTGGGATGCAGATGTGCTACAGCAGCTGGAGGGTCAGCAGAGGTTTTATGCTTCCACCGGCAGCAGAGCTGTTTAAACATTAGCACGATCGGTGTTCCCAGAGAGGGATTTACATTCAAAGTAGCCTGCAGCGCAGCAGAGACAGGCCCGGCATCCCGAGAGGCGGCTAAATCTCTCCGTCCTTGGAGTCTTTTCATCTCAGCGTCCACACAAATCCTCCGTGTGTTTGTTAAACTCCGAGATCGGAATGACTGAGATTCTGTCCGACCCCTGAGAGCTGTAACGGGGGCCAGTCCCCCAACCCCCGCCCCCAAGACCCGTCAGGTATAACTCACCGCTCAATGTGGCATTTAATCTCAATTGAGCCAAAATGGCCGAAGGCGCTGTGACATTGCGGTGACATTAAGCAGCAGTAATCGGTGAGAAATGGCTCTTCTGAGGCCGCTGCTAACACACACACACACACACACACACACACACGTGCGCGCAGTGATAGAGTGAAACTACAGCATTAACAAGTCCTACAAGCAAAGGATTTTCACTTCTATAAATGTGTGTAAATCCAAGTGGGACACACACACATACACACACATACACAGATACACTCACACACACACACACACACACACACTCTTTAAAGGCTGAGCAGCATCCATCCATCTATAATAGATCTGTCAGCTCTCCAAAAAAAGAGAAAAGAAACATGAATGAATCAAACAGTTTTCCCCTCAAACTCGAGCTCCTGCCCCCCGTTCGACCCCTGACTCGTAAACTTCCCCTCGTGGTGCCAAAGAAATAAAATCCACCTCATCTCTGGGGTTCTGGTGAGTGTTGAGCAGGCAGTCACATAATGGTCTGTAACCAGATGAAGTTGGTCCCGTCTAACCTTACACAGCTCGAGTCACCAATGCCCCCTGAAAGCCATAAACACAGGGTTGGAGGTCCATCAGGTCTTCTAAATACCCCAGATCCTCTGGACTTCCTGTTCCAGGAAAGGAATCGATGAATTTGACAGAGCCTGAATGATCAAAATAAATTCATTATCCAGCTGTTTTTGAAGCTAGCTGTATCTCCACATGAACCACAAAAGAAACCACACACAACAAGCACGTGCGTGGATCCTCGAGTATGTGGGTGAAGCTCTACGTCATCTTCATCTTCAGCACAAACACGGTCCACAGGCCCAGTTCAGGGACTGCAGGTAGCTGAGGTGAAGCCGAGCAGACGGCTAGCAGCTACATGATGTCAGTAACGTGTTGCTCTAATCTGACTACTTTTTTTTGGTAACGAGTAATTTAACGCGTTAATATTTGCAGTCCAGTAATCAGATTACAGTTATTTATCCAGGTGCCTGTGCGTTACTTTTTGTCATCTTCCTCAGTACAAAGATATATTGTTGCTTTCTTCTTGCGTCTCGGGGAGTGACGTCTGACCGATGCCACAGCTGCGTCCCGTTTTCATCATGAGGACAACAACAGCACACAGACACACAAACTAAACAACGGAGGGAGGAGAGAGGTGTGTGTTTTCTAGCTGAAATACAGGCACTATTGTGAGTCTGTGTCAGCTAAAGATGACAACATCAAGGTCAGTTGTGCACTCTGTGCTGGGACAAAGTGCTCTCTAGCTTCAGAAACACTACGTCAGGTTTGAAGGAACACCTGGAGTAACGGCGCAGTCGCACTTACAGAGCGAGTCCACCAGGTGGAGAAGCAGAGCTGGGCTAATGCAGGAGGCCCCCCAGCACCCAACAACAGAAGCTGGACTTCAGTCCAAACCAGTAAGGGGTGCCATCACTGGTCACCATCCACCTGTTAGTCAAAGAGGCCACACCCCTAATAATACAAACTTTATTTAAACAGCTGCGTTATAGAACCCCCCCCCCCCATGAAGGAGTAAATTATCCTTTGACCAAAGCAGTTTCTGTATCAGACTGTAAGCATTACTGACTCACTGCTGCCTCTGCTGGACAGTTCTTAGCACTTTAACATGAACCTAATGAGCGTGTAGCCCCGCCCAGCTGTACCGGCCTGTTTGGTCACTGAAAGAGGTCCAACTGGGGAAGTTCCACCAATCAGAGCAAGCACAAAGTGGGGCCTTGAATGGCTCCTACTTCCTGAATCCAAACAGCTCCGAGCACTGGCTCAGTGGGGCAGCTGCTGCTGGCTACAGTGGAAACCTCTTCAGATGAAACAGGAAATTCTTCTAATAGGTGACCTCACATGAAGGTCCTCCATGCAAAAGTGACTCTGTTCCTCCCGCTCGGTCCTTCTCCTGCTCGTTCCTCCTCTCCTCCTGCAGCACCTTCACTTGCTTCCATTCACAGTTTTCCTTCTTATTTCCTTCACAGCTCTCAAACTGTGGCTCCTCCACTCTCAGACTCTCATTAAACTGAAGGCGCTGCTTTAGCTTCTCTTCTACAAACAAAGGCGGCTCTGCAGCTGCTATCCATCATCTTTACTCCCTAACTAACTTACAAAGGCCCAAACACACACACACACACACACACACAGAGCTGTGCAGGGACCCACAGACACAATTAAGAACAAACTCCACTTTTTAAGCGTATGCACACAATCAGCGATGCAGAGTCACAGAAGTACACCCACATGCGGCAGATGAATTCACATTGTACGCCCACACATGAATATAAACAAACAAAATACGGGGAGGAGATGAAAGACGAGCAGATCTGCTGCTCTTCATTTCACTTAGCAGCATCACAAAGGACTCACAGCATCCACTGAGAGCAGGTGGGAGGTCATCGACCTGCAGACCGGGACCGAGCGTCTCCAAACACGAGCACCTGTTCATCAGCTTGGCTCCAGAGAACCTCGGCAGCTGCTCAGAGACCTCCTCCTCCATCAGGTGCTGTTTGGGCTCAGAATTTAGGTGGTGTCTTTCTTCTCTAATACACACACACACGCACACACACTGTTCCAATGGTGGACGCTGTGATCACTGCTGTGAAGCTCAGTTTCAGAGTGTTTCTGCAGCCTGTCGTCATCCTCCAGGTGGGACTCACAGCAGTTTGTGGCTCATGGTTTCTGGCCGGTCCCCTGATGCAGCGACTTAAAGCATCACTGGCAGTCGGTGAGCGGGGCTCCTGCTGTTACTGCTGACCAGTTCTAGCCCAAACCAGCCGTTTTCAGAGCCTAACCCTGTCCCAGTAGTTTTAACCGAGAAGCTCCAACTCTGTGAGCCTGAGCAGGAGGTATTCAGCAGGGGGACGACAGGCATGAAACGGCCCGGGGCACATTCAAATACCGGTCACCTGCTCAACACAGCTACACGGCGCCCTCTGGTGCAGAAATCTAACGGGGTGGTTTTTGAACCTTTGAGATCCACCTGCATAGATCCTCACTCTGGAGTGTTTCATGTTTCCGCTTGTGTAGGTAACCCTCTAATCCAATCAGATTTCATCAGCAGCATCCTCCATTTGCCCACACGCTGCCGCAGGAATGCTTCAGAGGAGCATCGCCTCCCATCCTCAGCCTCTTGGAGACGTGCTGCTGAGCTGCTGGATGGTTGATGTCCAGGTTTGAGGAGTTGTTTGAGGATCACCTGGATCCAAACTGAGCACAGGTGACCTCTACCACACGAGTGACCTTTACACATGTGGTCAGGGCAGCCACAGGCATCACAGACATGTGCACACAGGTGGTGTAACCTGGGGTGTCAGTGATGTCAGGGAGTTTCATTACCACTTGATTAAAATGCACCTGTCTTCATAATTGATCATTTCTGATCACCTGCTTTATTTTTCTCTTTAGTTGGATCATCAAAGAATGAATAACGAGTGCATGCTCTCCTCTCTGGGTGTGACGCTTCAAAGCGACCTGGGTTATTATTCACTGTCATGTGAAGCAAGATGTTTCTGCCCCCGCCCGCTCTGCCTCTTATATAACACACTGTATGGACGAGTGCACAGGGGAGGAAGCCTCAGAGCCACTGTGGATAAAACACACGCACACTCATCCAGCAGGAGGAACATTCTTCCAGAAGATGTAGCACTGCAACACAGAGCAACACGGAGCAACACGGAGCAACATGGAGCAACACGGAGCAACATGGAGCAACATGGAGCAACACGGAGCAACACGGAGCAACACGGAGCAGCCTCCTGCTCTGATGCATTTAATCTGGGAGTCAGTATGGGCGATTCCAAGAACTACACAGTCAGACACACACACACAGAGACACACACACAGACACAGACACACGCACAGAGACACACTCACGGAGACACACACACACACACACACACACACACTCACAGAGACACACACTCAGGTCCGCTGTAGTGAGACGGGAACATAAAGCACTCTGAGCTCCGGGTCGGCCCGGCCAATCAGAGGACAGTGATGCGTACGCTGTTCTGCACAGGAAGCTGTGCTGACGCCGCCGTTTGTGGATGTGTGTAAACTGGCTGCAGCCTTTAATCTCAGAGGGACAGATGCAGAGAGCGACGGTGTAACGGCGCTCAGAGTGAACCTCAGAAAACCACAACATTAACTCAGGAAGTGTCTAATAATTCTACCTGTTCAGGTAAACCCTATAACCTGTCAATAAGAGCAGCTCTCAGCTGTTTAGAACATCTTCAGAGTGAACTTGAAGCACGAACCCAGCACTTCCTCTCCCACCAATGACACCATGTGTTTGAATGAGCTTTACTGGAGCTGAGAGGGACCAAAGGCAGAGGGGCGTGACTCCAGGTTCAGAGTAAGCTGGTGGAGGACCAGCTGAAGGTGTCCACACACTGTGACACAGAGACACAGGGTGGAAACTCAGGTTTGATGGGGACGCTGCATCCCCCGGCTGCACGCCACAGCAGCGAGCTTCTGCTGCAGAATTTTTTCTGTCCTGGAATCCCAAACATGCCGTTCTGCACGTTCTCGCTCCAATGAGGCGACCGTACACTGCAGCTGTTCTCCAGCAGCCGGCTGCACCACAGTCTTCACTAAAGCAAATTCAGACTGTAATCCATGCAGACCCCACGATGTGGCCTTAGAAAGCATAGTGTGTCTGTGTTGCACCACCAGCAGGTAGTGCTTTGGTGGTGGGGTGACCTCTAATTGTATCAATTAGAGGTGAACTCGTGGTTAGTTACATCTGATCTTAGTTCTGAGGTGAACCCACATGAAGCAGGAGTGAAGAGTATCGCTGGCTGATGTGTGAACACACGTGACCCGAGCCCGGAGGGGTCATCAGCTGGTAGCTACACAGCGAGCTGCTTGATGTGGACGCACACGTCACCGTGGCTACTGTGACAGCTGTGCTGTCTTCATAACTGATCGTTTCTGATTCGCAGCAGCTGTGAAGGAACAAAGGGGAGAAAAGGTGTGCAGTCAGCACAAAAAGAGCAGCCTAACTCGATAATAACCGAGAAGAAGGAGTCAGCGAGGAAATAAAGAGATCTTTGTTCTGAACTGGACATCAATCACAAAGAAAACGACGTGACGCAGACGCAGAGCGGCAGCCTGAAGGTGCGTGTATGCAGTGTGACAGCTGCTGAACATCCAGATCTAAAAGGAGGAGCTTAAACACTCACACTGTTCATGAGCTAAACGTTAGCCATGCTAGCAGCAGCCGTCTCTCCTGCAGGTTAGCGTCCTCTCGCTCTGGCTGAACTGATTTTAGTTGGCGACGCCTCCCAATCTTTGAATTCACGCGTTTTCAGGCACAGGTGTGTGAAACCAAGCACCTCGCAGTGCAGTCTGCCTTTAGAAACACAATGGATGGCTCTAAAGAGCCGGGCCGTGAACCTGTCGGTGCTCCACGATCAGCTGTGCTTAGGAACCAGAGCAGCTCACACACCACGTCACGAGCTGCAGAGCAGCCACTGAGTATCACCTCCAACACGCCAAACCTGCTCTGGCATTAACATCAGCACACAAACTGCTCCGGGAGCTTCGTGGCCGGCTTCCGTGGACGAGCAGCTCCTTTAGGGGCCTGTGCTGCCCTTAGTGCTAGTTATTTCAGTTAATTGTTTTTCTGTTTAAAGAATAAAATTATTCTGCAACTTAAAGGCAATATTCTCTTTGGAAGTAGAAATTGATCATTTAGTTTCAGTAGAAGCTATTTTATTTGTATGTCATGTGATAATGTCACTTCCTGTTTGCACACGTTGTTACTTCCTGTTGTGAGAAAGCATGTGGCAGCCATGTTCACCATGTGCTGAGCACAGTCTGCTTCCATCAGGGTTGATGCATCATAGAAGCAATGCTGTAAGTTAGTTCATTTTACATTGGATATGTCAGTAAATACACAGAAATAAGTATTTCATGGAGAAGTTGATTTATGACTGCGAACAAGCTAAGAACGGCGTTAGCTAGTGAAGGGCAGAACGAGGCTCTGTGAAACACTGAAGGTCGAAGCTGGAATCCTATCGAAGCTTCCAAACAATCTGAAACCATCTGCACAGTGACACCTGCTGGCCAGTGTGGTTATTGCCACGTCTTGGTAACGCTGCGTGATGGAACAATGACAGACAGTCAGTGGAACACACAATAAAGCCGTTCATAAAATAAAAGAAACGATGCCGTTTATGGTGGTAACCACACAGCTGTCTCTGGGCTCAGTCGCTTTGTTCGTTTCCAGCCCTGAAAATGAATAAATAAAAGTTTGGATGTTTCTGGTTGACTTTGAAGCTTTCTGGGAGTTCCTGTCATCAGGTTTCCACTCTGTTAATAGAAGCCTTTGGCTTTAGTTTCTATTCATTTTAAAGTCAATGCTAAAGAGAAACACTAACTCTGTTCCTTTAAAATAAAGGTTAAATGAAGTTTCATGGGCTCATTCCTGCCAGTCTCAACAGTCATTTTCACACCTTCACACTGACCCACACCAACACTGTTTGTGAGATACTTATAGCAGAAGCTGCAGTGGGGACCAAAGAGAAAAACCCTCATTGTCATGAGAATTGTTAAACAGTTCACCTGGACGGCTTTTCTGGATGTAAAACCAATGTTTTTAGAGCAGGGACCTCCTGCTGTGCAGCGTGCGGTCGCAGGTCGTAGCGTCAGCGTTATGGACGGTTTCCAGCCAAGTCACTGTGGCCCCTCAGCTTCTACTGATACACTTCAACTATGAATTATACAAATCCATACAATATGGTAACGAAAACTTAAATACCAATGTCACCAGTGAATTATTGCAGTTTAATTATTTGGTTCATTCTGCAGCGATCGTGGTGACCAGCAGGACTGAGGAGGACACTAAACGGAGGGTGGGTGAAGGGTGGGTGCAGGAGGGTGGGTGCAGGAGGGTAGGTGCAGGTCAGACTGGGGCTTCCTCTGATGAAAACAAACAGAGGTCAGTCAGCTGTCCCAGCGTCACTTCTTGATCCACTTTTGCACCAAAGAAATGTTTCTGCTGTTTGTGATGGATGGTTTTTATCGTTCTTCACAGCCCACAGGAACAATAATGAGCCGTACGTGTCTGCTTGGATTAAAGAGAAGCGCTGGTATAAAAACATAATTCAGTAATTACAAGGCCCAGCTAAAAGAAAGACTGTTCATTAAATAAAAAAGAAGAAAAACTAATGAATCCTGGAGCCTCGGCTGCCTGGAAACAGCAGGAGTGAAACGCACCCAAGCCTCCTTAGTCACGTGATGCAGGTGTTTTGAAGCAGGTTTTTTACTCAGTGTGACCCAAAACAAGTGACGGAGCTCATTAACTCATCAGGAAAGTTTACGGCTTTAAATTCATCTCAGCTCGTTTGCATCGAGTCTTTGTTTCCTGTTTTATGAATAAAGTTTTTCCATCTGTTCAATTC
>JAMQGT020000784.1:137500-173712 GCA_024447675.2 Pterophyllum scalare | reverse complement strand
AGAACATCTCTCCTGTTTTGTACACTATGCCATCAACGACACATACTTGTGTGCTTTTATAACTTTTATCACTGTGGCTCTCTATTTCTCTATGAGCATATGTTCCATGTGTAGTTGTAATTATTATTATTATTATTATTATTATACACACAAAGTAAGATAAGTAAGTAAGTAAGTCAACTATCAAAACCAAAAGTTGCTTAGGAGGTTGCCTCAATTTTAGATCAGTTTAATTACTAATTTGCCCTCCTATTTGAATATTTTAAGTTTGGCTTCTAAAAAAAAACTAAAAAAAAAAACTATAATAAAATTTTTTAATGCATATAAAAATAATAAATGAAAATGCTAGTTTTTAAATGTGCCAGTAGAAGTTGTTTTTCACCATCTGGATTAAAAATAACATTTTCAACATGCATTTCTCTACTGGTGACAGTAAAGGTAAACACAGCTTCATTAGCCATAGTGCGCAAAAGAAAAAACACATTCTTAAAGCCAACTTTATTACACGATGTTACTTTGCTGTGTCTTGAAAATGCAGACAAAATGAGTGATATATATATTTTTTACATACAGGTATGTGGTAAGATGGAGACTAAACATGCCCTCTGTGTCAGTGTCTCATGGCTGAGTTCAATGTTCCCTCTTTGTGGGTGTGTGAAATTCACACATGTGAACACACCTCCTGCCCACCGAGAAGGGAGCCATCTGACCTTTTGCTTGTGCTGGATTTAATGAAGAAACTGTCATTTGCGATCTTCATGACTGCATGCTCATCTCACACATGCAGATGTTGTAAATGTGCAGGGCCAGTACCTTCCTCTTTGTTCTGACTGTATCGCTTCTGCCAGCATCTGTAGTTTCACATTTCCTGAAATCTCCCATCCTTTTCCTCTGTAAAAGTCGTCTGTACTAAAAGTCCAACATTCTTTTCAGATCACACAGATGGAGAAGGTAAAAGCACTACTGAGCTTTTCCTATGTACTACATTAAAAACTTAAATGAAAAACACAGTGTTCGCATGGAAAAAAATAATACATAACAGCAAAAAGATAGAGACAGTAAATTAATGAAAAGCACATTATAGTGAATTTTAAACATCTGTGGATAGTCTAAGTCAACAAGTCTTTGTGCTCCTTTGGACCAGATGATAGGCTTTGACCTGCTTCTTGTTCAGATTGTGGGTTATAAAATGGGAAAATGGGTTATATCTCTCTACTTGTTTCATGTGCAAACTGTTGCATGGGAGTATATGCTCTGACTCAAATTTTTAATTTTCATTTATTTATTTAGGAAATCTGTATTCCACCTAAGCCCTGTGACAGACTACTGACCTGTCTTCTTGCCCTATGACAGCTGGGATAGACTCCCCCCCCCAGATAAGTGGAAGAAAATGGCTGGCTGGATGGATGGATGGATGGATGGGCATATTCCACCTATTGTTTTGAAGGCTCATATCAACAAAATCTGTTGCTGTTGGGAGCTCAGAGGAGTTACTGCTCTCAGTCTCATGGTTGTGGACGCCACAGAGAATTTCCTAATTAAAAAAATTATATTAAAAATTATATATATATATATATATATATATATATATATATATATATATATATATATATATATATATATATATATATAGTATTATTGTATGCATCTGGCCTGTGCTGCCTCTGCCCTCTGAATTGGCATATATTGGTCTCAGCAGTTTTGAGGAATTGAGTGTATCTATGCTTTAGTTGTGTTTAACTTGCCATTAAGCATTGGGAGTCTCTCATTGTGAAAATGGGTTATATTTAGTGAGCATTAGGAAAATAATTATGACCATGTGGTTCTCAGAGTGGGATTTAGTGCTTCAGCAATTCAGTAAACTGTAATGAGCCAGTTTCTTGGACAGTCAGTCTGCCAGTCAAACTCATGTGCCTCCATAATGGCCTGATATATCCAGCATGCAGATCTCTGAACAGGAACCAAAAGACGCTAGTGACATCTAGTGGGTAATCAGTGTGCCATTATTGAAATGTTTTATCAGTCCAGGCAAGGCAGGAACAAGTTGGTAAAGGTTAGATCCTCTCTATCAATTGTGTAATTAAACAGATTTTTTCAATTTAATACAAAAGTTTTGTACAGGAAGTGACTCTTTTGTACCATGAGATGTACCATAATAAATGTTCACATCATTTAGGCACTGACAAGCAGATGAGAAACTAATAAAGACAACATGTTAGACATACAAAATACCAATGACACAGTCATTTCCCATCATAACAAACAGACTGAAAATGATTGTTTAGGAACATATATTCATGTCCAGCTACAAAAGAAGCATGCTATGGAGTAAAAACAAGAAAAGATCATGCATTAAAAAAAAATCAAGTTCAAAATATACATAAGATATCAGCAGTAAAAAAGGATTTGATACAAAATATTCCACATTATTGAATTATAATTGATAAACTAATGGAAAATGTGTGGGTAAAAGTGTGGGTACTTTATACATGCAGAATGTATGTTTTCTGTTCAATTACTTTGGCAACAGACATATAACCTGTAAACAGTACATGTTTGTAGCACTGAAGTGTGATATTTACAGCATCAAGCTGCAGTTGAAATGTTCGGAAGGTGTGAGCATGCAGCAGCCGTGCAGACTGCTCTGACTGAATCCTTCCCCTGCTGTCACGTTCCATGGCTCATACATCACCACACTGCAAATAACACACACACACACACATTGCACATTGCATATTACAATGACATGAGAAAATTAGTGAGTTATAACAGTAATAAACACATGACAGGCACAGAAGTATCAACACACACCTGTTATACAGTTGTGTGCAGCAGGTGTGCAGCTGTGAGCTGTTTGCCATGTTGGTGTTGTTGAACTCTATACTCAGGAATTGTGGGCATGGAAAATCAGGGATGTACAACATACCTAGAACAAAAAATACACTTGATTTATGGTATTATATGCTATGTATACAGCCTATAAAATTTCTGTAATTTTTATATAATATACCAAAGAGGTACATGAAGATTTAAAGATTTAGAATAGCATTTAATGTAACTCTAAATTGTAATTTTTTAATATTTTATGTCAAATGACATAAAAATAATATAATCCAATAAAGGTAAACTCAAAGTATTTATTAAATTTTAAACAGAAATGTTCAAGCTTTATCAAAATGACTGTAAAATGTCTATTTTTGTTGAATGTATATTTCACTATATAATAGCAATACATATTTCTTGTGTATATTGTCAGTATTATGTAATGATTGAAAAAATATGAAATTACATTATATTTAATCTATTGCTGAATGTAAAAAGCATCTTTTAATATTTTCATCAATAAGTCACTCCTGAGCAGTTAACAGTGAACAAATCAGGTCCTAATAAGGATATCTGCACTCGATGAGGCAATATTTCGGGCATAATATTTTGTTACTGAGAACATCTACCTGGGCCGAAGAACAGGTGTTACCTGCAATACATGCTGTCATGAAACAAGAGATGCTGCCTGCAATCAGAGCTCTGAGGCCACAGCTGGAGATATCAGATCGTCTGTCTGGAGCCATGGAAGCTGGGGAAAGAACAATTATGCCATACAGTTAGGTGTTTAACTTTTCATGATGACCTTCTGTTCATAATTTTGGCTCTATGCTCCTACAGTATGTTTGAACCAGCAATCAGTGTGAGATGGAAGCGCAGACCTTCAGCTGTTGTTCAGTGGGTTAAAACAATTAGAGGAATTAAAGCCAGTTTTATACATAGTCCCAGGAGTGTAAACGTAATTTGACTATTCCCTTAAAAGCCGTTTCATGGACAGGTGTGAATAAAGGTGCTCTCAGGGGAAGTGAAATAGGCAACAATAAGGCAATTCCATCAGACAGTTAGTGGGAGCATTAGGAGTTTTGTACATTCTAAGAAAAAGATCACACAGGTGAGCAAGGCGATATGAAAACACAAGGACATCCAGGAAAGACAGCAATGGTGAATCACAGGGTCCTTTCCATTGTAAAGAAAACATCCTCAACACCATCCAGCCAAGAGAGCACCACTCTCCAGGTGGTAGACCATTTTTGCCTGAAATATGGTGAATGGTGAAGGTAAAGGAGTGCAGTTTTATACAGAGACAGTCATCTCTGTAGAAATGGAAAATCAGTCACCTGATCTCAACCTGACAGAGCATGCATTTCCCCTGCTGAAGGCAAACTAAAAGCTGGAAGACACACACACACACACAAATGACAACTGAAGACAGGACCAACAAAGCATCAGAAAATACATCCTCTGGCAACGCACATGGCTTCCAAAAATTAGGCCAAGGACCAGAGTCTTTGTTGACCAAGGACAAATTATTATTATTATATTGTCCAATTGTTGAGCACAACAGAAGAATGAAAAACTGGTAAATCAAAATTCACTTGTTTTTACAATCAACTTTATAATCAAGAATTTCCACTTATTGAGTCCTCTGATATTTGAGGAATCACTGTACTGTCTTTAAAAGAAATTGTGACGAGTTTTGAAAGTTCATTTTACCAAGCGTGACCATGATATTGGAGATTTCACGACCACTGAAATGTTTGTTGGATTTTGTAACTTATGAAGAATCTAGAAATAACTTTTCCTGCTACACATAACCAAAATGACTCAATTTAACACAGTTATTCTTTCATAGTTACAATCTGCTGACAAAAGCGCACACATTCAGACTTGTCACCTTACTCTATATTTTAATTGTTGTTATAAATGCATTTATTAGGTTTCAAAAGTTTGCTCTGTATGTTTGAGAATTAGGGGAATTTGTTTTAAGGGAGTTTAAGGCAGCCACAGGCACATTCCGCCCACACACTGTAGCTTGCCTTAAATGTAACAGATGGGTCCTTTATTGTGCCAGCCAAAAACATCAAGGACACATTTTTTTTTTTCCCCATTCTGTTCATGTGTGGTGGAGATAGTATCAAAAAAAATGTCTGCTACAATACAATTCTGAGTTTTCCAACACAGAGAACATCACGAAGTTTGATTTTTCTGTTTGTCTCTTTGCTGCTTAGTTTTCCAAATGTGTCGTGAGGTATCACTCACACAGCGCTCCAATCGATATCCCCAGGGAAGCAAAGTTGGAAAATCCACACAAAGCATAGGTTGCAACCGTTTCAGAATGGACCTAGAAGCAACAAAATTAAGTTATATTTTCACCAGAAATTTTTAATATATTACCAATGTGTGTCTCTAATTATTGGTCTTCACATATTGTGATACATTGTCTTAAAAGTTTTATAAATGTGCATATTTGAATAGTGTGAATACCCCAAATTCTCATGACTGATGCGCCTGAAACTTCAGATGATTTTACTTTTTTAAACACAGACTGCTTTTCACCTCAGCCAAGGAGGTTATGTTTTTGGTAGCGTTTGCCTGCATGCATACATGCCATTCTGTCTGAAAACACGATAGCTTGAAAAGTTCTGAATGAATTCTGATGAAACACTGCAGGGGTGTAGAGTGGCGTCATTAACAATCCATTAAAATTTGGCTTACATCCACCAAGGTCTTCAAGGGCAACTTAATGATATATTGGTCAAAAATGGACTAAAAGCCTTATAATTTAGAAATTATGATTCTTACAAGTGTAGTGTGTATTATCAACATATAGAAAGAACTCTATAACAAGTTAAAATATCATGTCACATTTGACCTCTCCTTCAAGGTCAATAGATTGAGCTGAAGGTCAAAGTAATAACACTGCTATATAGAGCTATTTAAAACTGTTTCTTACTGCCATTGCTTGTATTGACAACATTTAGAAAAGGATACTGGTATATCGGGATTCAAAATATCACATTATATCCAAACATCATGTCACATTTGAATTTTCCATGTCACAGGACAAGAAGGCCTGGCTTGTGGTCTCTGCTCTACTTCATCCTAAGGTGTTGAAGTCAGGACTTTGTGCAGGCCAGTCAAGTTCTTCCACACCAAACTTGCTCATCCATGTCTTTGTGGACTTTGCTTTGTGCTCTGGTGTGCAGTCATGTTGAAACAGGAAGGGGCTACCGCCAAACTGTTACCACAAAGTTAAAGTTGGGAGGATGAAATTGTCCAAAATGTCTTGGCATGCTGCAGCATTAAGTTTGTTTCACTGGAACGAAGGGGCAGAGCACAACTCCTGAAAAACAACCCCACACCATAATCCCCCTCCACCAAACTTTACACTTGTCACAATGCAGTCAGACAAGTACCGTTCTTCTGGCAGCCGCCAAACCCAGACTTGTCAATCAGATTGCCAGATGGAGAAGCGTGATTTGTCACTCCAGAGAACACTGCTCTAGAGTCCAGTGGTGGCATGTTTTACACCACTGCATTCAACGTTTGGTGTTGCAAGACTTGGATGCAGCTGCTCGGCCATAGAAACCCATGAAGCTTTCTATGATCTGTTCTTGAGCAAATCTGAAGGCCACATGAAGTTTGGAGGTCTGTAGTGATTGTCTCTGCAGAAAGTTGGTGACCTCTGTTTACTATGCACCTCAGCATCCATTGACCCTGCTCTGTGATTTTTACGTGGCCTACCACTTTGTGACTATCATTCCCAATTGCTTCAACTTTGTTGTAATACCACTAACAGTTGACTGTGGAATATTTAGTAGTGAGGAAATTTCATAACTGGACTTGTTGCACAAGTATCACAGTACCATGCTGGAATTCACAGAGCTCCTGAGAGTGACCTATTCTTCCACAAATGTTTGTAGAAGCAGTCTGCATGCATAGGTGTTTGGTTTTATGCACCTGTTGCCATGGAAGTGATTGGAACACCTGAATTAAATTATTTGGATGGGTGAATGAATACTTTTGGCATATAGTGTATCTCTGAAATTTAACTGACTTTCTTTTGCATCATGATGACTGAGTGTTCCATTAATGTTTTTTGCAGTGAATAATCATGCTTACTGAGCAAACCAGACAGGTAACAGAATTAAAAATTAGAAAAGAAAAAGTGAGAACATGAATGAGACTTACAGAAATGTACTGCTTTACATTGTTCACATATTCTGGGCCTCCTGCTTTCCTCCTCTTTATCAACTCTGACAGCTTCTGATAGGCCACAAACTCATTGAGGAATGTCTTTATTCCCATCAGTTCAGCAACAATAAAACTGTCTTCAAAGGAAACACCCATCATGAAGGAAAGAGGCATAAACACGTAGGAGCAGATGAGCTAAATGAGGGACAGAAAGAAGCAGAAAGAGAGGGAGAAAAGGCATGTCAGGCTGTGTTTTATTATATTTATAGTAGTTTTAGGTTGGAGGGTTGGTGGACATGTTTGTGTGTATTCACTGAGAAACTGAGCTGTGGACAGTCGAACATCCCTCCTAGCCAAGAGAGAACAGCATCAGAAAAGGCCAGCAGGGCCAGGAAGGCAATGATGTTGGCTGCAATATTGGCCACTAGAGCCACAGCACGAGATGCGCCGAGGGATGCCGCCTCCAACAAATTCTTACTCTCTCTGAAAAAATAGGTAGAATTTGTTTGGCTATACATAACTTATTTTATTTTAACTCTGTCATGTAAACATAGCAGAGTGTCATCAGCATAGTGGTGTTAAAATATTGTTTTCTTTGTTATACTTCTGTCGATTGTCATAGGTTTAAATTAAATCAATGTGGATTTAAAAACATAAATGGGTTTAAATACACATCTTTTGAAGTTCAGTCAGATCTTCTCTAAAAGCCATTGGCCAAAACCACCAAAGGTCTCAAAACAAAGGCAGAAATCAAGCAGACAACAGCTTTTGCAAGGTGTAGGTATCTATGTTTATTCTGATTGCTCTTACCTACCCCTTGCCCATTTTGATTGGATGATTGGACCTAATAACTGAAATGTCCTTTTCAGGCCAGAACATCTTGGCAATAGCCAGGGAGGCTGGAGCGGACATTAATGTTGCTGTCAACAAGTGGGTTGCATCAACCTTAAAGGAAAGGCACAAAAAGACATACATTAATTGGGCAGCCATTTTTTTTTCTAACAAGGTCCTCTCAAAGTGTCAAATTCAGTCTCAAGCCTTAGTTTAAAAGTTTTAAATAACCCCTATATAAGCTATACTTTGAACAGTTTTCCTTTCATATCCCATTTTTTGTGACTTGGGATAATAAATATCTAGCTCCTTGAAGCTGGGCATCGATAATCACAATAAATTGATAATCAAGAGCTTTATTGATAATCACAATAAATCTCTTGAGATTAATCTCTTTTGAGAGCGTGACCTGGTGCAAGATAGACAGGATTAACCTTGTACATTTTTTAATGGTGGAGAAAACTGGTGGTTGGTTTAATTCAAGCTCCCCAGGTCAATCTATTGTTCAGTGACTCACCCCTGTTTCATCTGCAGTACAGCTATCACTTGCCAGGTTGTCTTTTAATTTCTTATGGTCAATCTGTTTTCTTCTTTTTTTTTTTTAGTCTTGTCAGTCATTATCTTGTATTTTCCCTCTAAATTCCCTGTGTATGCTTCTCCTTGCTCTCAGTTTTGTACTTCCTAGTTCCCATTTAGTTCTTTTGATTTAACTGGTATTTTTGACATAACTTTACCTTTTGTCTGTCTTTGTCCTTTGTTCTTTTCCCCTTCAGAGTATTTATTTTATTTTTATTTATTTTTTGTTTATTCACAAGTATCAGGGTTTATCAAGCAATCACCTACCAGAAATCCTTCCAAATATACCTTAACTCTGACAACCTCAGTACTTCTACAAATCCTCATCCCATTCCTTCAGCACATCTTCTTTCTCACCCCAAAGGAGATGTAGGCTCCCAGAATGGTACCAGAGATGCTGGCAAAACCTCCTGTCATCACAGCATGGATCTCAGAGATAGTTAGCTTGCTGATGTATGGACGAATCAGGAGAGGTGAGTCAGTCTGAAAGATAGAAATGGACAGACGATGGGGTTGATTGAGATTAGTCAATCAATACACGAATATTAGTCTCTATTGTTAACGGTTACAGTTGCTTACATGTCCCAGGAATATATTTCCAGCTGCAGCCATTGATTCTGCTGGAGATGTTCCCATGGTAACCTGCATTATGAATCCAATCTGGTGAAAAAAAAACATTGGTGTGTCACAAAAGGTAGAAAGGAAAAAAAACTGTAGAGATGTAACACTGTTATAAAATTATTAATAGACATTCTCTATACAGTCTCTTACTTTAACACCCAACAGCCTTTCATTTCTTATTCTGTACCACTTATTTCTGAATAAAAGCTTTGAAACTATTAATCTGACACCTTATACTTCTTTCTGTCTCTGTCTCTGTATCCATGTCCATTCTCACCTTGCAAATGAGCCAGGGCATGAAGCCAATGTGGTAGAGCATGGAGATGACAGAGCTTAAAAATACAATTATTGGCATCACCTGCAGAGAGCCCACAATCAGTTAAATAAATGTAATGTTTGTATTTATGTTTGTATCTTGATATTAATAGCTTATCTTGTAAACACATTTAGTCATATGTGTGTGTGTGCTTTTACTGGATCGCCATACCCTAAAGGCAAAGAAGTGGTCTCTGTAGCTTTCACCAAACACAAACTTAGATCCAAAATCTGTGAAGGACAGAAACGCCTGCATAGAAGAAATTTTGCGTTATCAAGAACAGAGACTATTTTGAACAGTTTATTATCTTTTTTTCATTGAAAACATAAGCCTTCCATCATCTTAACTATAAATGTCAGGTATATGCAGCAGGAACATTTGTTTTTAGAACTACAATGATCTTCAAATTCACCAAAAGCAGCTATACAAGCCACTAAAAAAATGTGTGAGTGTGTGTGTGTGTGTACACCTCCACTTTGTTTCCAAGCCACTGCAGTGCAATTAACCCAAATGTTGTCCTGAGAATGAGCAGACCAAAGATAAATTGTAGCCCAGTCCCACAAAGCAAAGTTTGCCATGACCACTGCAACACGCATGAACAATTCATTTATTTATGTACAAACAGTTCATTTGTAGGTGTGTGAATTGATGCATGTGTGCAGCTGTGAGCATGCATGTCCATCTTTTACCCGGAATGGGTGTTTGGAGAACAGCAGTGTTAAGAAAATGAACAGCAGCAATCCGAAGAAAGATACCAGCTGTCTAGTCCCCTGCTGGGCCGTGTCTAGAGCAAGCCAGCACACCACAGCTACCAGCACTGACATATATATTATCCTGAATAGAAAGAAAGATGGCAGCAGAGAAAGATGGGAGAGGTGGAGAAATTCGGAGAGATGAACACAGATACTCTGTACTAACATTAAAATATACAGTGTGTATTCCAACACAGTTTTAATATTAGCAAGATCACAGCAATTTTAAAAAGTAACAGAATGATAAACAAGTGTCCAAACATACAAACTGGTAATCATTTGAATGTGTTGCCACCTTGAATCACCTCGCTGGTGCAGAAATAGTTTTTATCAAAAATTTTCAAGCCGTGTTATCTTGAACTAAAGAAATGGGAACAAATGACATGCTTTTGTGACAGACATGCTAGTGAAAAAGTGCCTAAAGATACAATTTAAAATTGGTTCTTTACTAAGTTGTCTGCAACATGCAAACACAACACTGGTTGATACCTTGAGTTAAATGTGTTTTTAGGCACTAGAATGATTCATAGATCAGTGGTAAGTGGTTTAACAAAAAAACAAAAAAGAAAAACGACAAAAAATATTCTCCTGCAAATGGTCAAATAGAAGAATTGGTCTGAAAATGAATGAAAAAGCAGCCAATGTCCAAAGAAAAATGTTGAAAGACCTTCAGACCTGGAGAACTATTATTCAAGACAACTTTCAAGGAAGTCTGGCTCCTTGGAAACAAAATGTAAAGAAATAATGGGTAGCTCAAGACTTTTGCACAGTACTGTAAGTTGATTGTCTAATATTTATAATAATATAATATACTTTTATATGAATCACCCTGATACAGTTGGTTATTTAATCATCCACCTGATATAAAAACCCAACTATGTTCACCAGCTATGGTTAAGTTGCTAGTTTGGTAACCAGGAAGTGTGCTGTTAGGTTTTTGAGTGTTTCTTTTTATTATTGTTGCTGAACACAATGTTGTGAACCTAAACAATGAGCTCCAAGTCAAAAGATCTATAAATCTTAATAGCGCTGATAAAAACTGTAAAGCCAAGTGTTCATTCTCTTGGTATTTATCACTATAAAACAAATACCTTTCCCAGTCATCTAATCCTCTGTTAATGTAAACTTGTTCATTGTATCTGCTTTAACATAATTTGATTTAATTATTTAACATACATTTGTCACGTTGCTATTATGTTGTTATAGATTACTTGTCTTTGCTTAACCCTTTGCAATGAGGTAACTACAAATTAATTAATTTATCTAGATTAAAAAGATTATAAATTAATTTGGTAGAGCAATTAATGTGCTTGCTATACAGCAGTTCTCCTCACACTTTGCCACCACCTGCTCTTTTTTTCCTTTTTGAATGCAATACTCATGCCAGTCAAACTAAAAATAAACTTCCTCGGTCTGAGGATATTGTGGTTGTCAGAAGACTAAGAAACTCTCAACATCTCTGAACTGTCTTGCACATTATTCACATCTATGAGGGATTTTTTTGATATGCTTTCTCTACAGTCGCTTGGATTTTTCCTCCCCAGTGTCATTATGGTGAAAAGATCAGTTCTCTCAGCCCACCTGGCCACCCCTAGCTACCCAGTTTCTTTGTCATGGAAGGTGCACATGGGGGTAGAAAGGCTGAAATATGATTTGTCTCATTTCTCACCATCTGATCCCACACCAGTTCCTGCTGAGAAGGTCTCTGATAGGAGAGAGAGCCTCCCACACTTTCTCGTGGTATCGTTCCATCATCCAATCCCAGACCAGAAAAAAAGTGGTTACCAAGGAGATGACCAGCAGCCCCATAGCCCGATGGAAGTTCACAACACATGCCGCTATCACCATGGCAACAAAGCCTGAAATAAATATGGAATCAATGTGAATTACATCCCGATGTGACCCTCAGACTACTAACATGTTAATGAAATGTTTTTATGTTGACTACTGTATTATCTGCTTTGCATCCACCAGCTAGACAGGACGGGGTGTAGCTGATGTGAAATTGACTGGAGTGCACAGATGATACATGACACATCTACAGCAGGCAAATCCCACCTATCAGTTATTATATATCATTCAGGACTCACCAAAGTCTTTCTAGAAAAGGGTTCCCCACCTGAACAAGCCTGAGCTGAGAATTTAGCTAAAAGTAGTTTAATGAAGTAGAAAATATAGCAACCAGCAAGAATACATAATGATAAATGAGTAGTGGTGAAAAAAGTGAAGAAACAGTAGAAGCAGCTCAAAATGATGAAAATATTTGCTAATACCACAAATAAGCTGAACACAATAAAATGCCAGCATGTACAGCATGCATATATATACATATATGTATGTATGTATGTATGTATGTATGTATATATATATGTATATATATATATATATATATACATATATGTATAGCTAAAATGTATCATTAAAAAGAATGAATGACCATAGTTTTTAATCAGAGGTAGCAAAATTACTCATTTTCTTCACTCAAAGTACATGTATTACAAAAGGCTCTAATTGAAGTTGAAGTACTGATTCCACTTCTTTAGTCAAATAAAATGGAAAAATGCTCTGAAATATTCCCCAAATATAAAAGGAACTCTCTGAGGGACTTTTCTGTCAGCTATTTGTGTGCAAAGCTAACTGACAAAGGTCTTTATTTTCTGTCATGATGTCGCTTACAGTACTTTTCTCTTTCACAGACATGTCTTTGCGTTGTGTTTAGTGTTCCCTGTATACAGTTGTGTGGAAAAAGAAGGCTTTTCACAGGACTATGCAGACCTTTGAAAAGCTAACTACGCCCCATAATTCAGTACCATGCTGTATAATTTTTAGCAGCAATGACTTGAAGTAGTCATCAGTTTCTCACATCATTGCGGAAGAATTTTGGCCCACTCTTCTTCTGTTTGTGGGCATTTGTTTATGCACAGCTCTCTAAAGGTCCTGCCACAGATCTAGACTTTGAGCCATTACATCACCTTGATTTGTTTTTTTCAGCTATTTTCTTGCAGATTTCCGGCTATGCTTGAGATGATTGTCCTGTCGCATGGTGCAATTTGGGCAGAGCTCAAGCTCTTGGACAGATGGCCTCACATTTGACTCTAGAATATTTTGGAATACAGAGGAGTTCACGGTTGACTCAATGACTGCAAAGTACACAGGTTCTGTGACTGCAAAACAAGCCCTAATAGCAGTTTATCCAAACTAGCTAGCAGTTTTGATAAACAGTTATAACTGCTTGCTGAGACTACAAGCAAGACTGTGAGCTAAATACAGTTGACAAAGGTGTGAAATTGTTCACTAATTTTAATGATGTAAAAAGCTCTGAATTGCACTAATAACTGAAAATTATAGATGAACGGTTGAAATAATGAGCCTATAGTTATGGATGGTTGAAACCGATAACTATGATTGAGAAATAATACGCTGAATGTTGTCCAGATGCAGCTCAAAATGTGTTCAATTGGAGATATTTGAGCTCGAAAATTGTTGAGAACAGGCTTTTGAGTCCATCTGTCAGGGCTGTGGGGTTCACATGAAAAAGGCTGGATGCACTTTAAATCGTGCAAACAGTAAAAAGATCATTTTACATTTCAAATCCCTTCTCCTTGGGTCCTTTTTGTATTCTGGAGTCTTGAAATGATAGTGTGTTTTGAGCTGTAATTTCTTACCTACAAAAGGTGAATTGAGATGAAAAAACATGTTTTTTCGCAGCTTGCATTATCTTCATGTACTCTACACACACCTAGCGTCAGCACTCAGCAATATTTAGACTAAAGTTTTCAATATAGGCACTAGAGTAGTAAAAGTAAAGCACTGGTTGCGTTCAGTAATCACCACTGGCCAGAAAAACAGGCTTGGAGTTTTTATCAGTGCTAAAACATTAACTAAACTTTTAAACTTTGATACAGTCAAAGGTTATCAAGGCCTATCAGATATTCCAGAAAGAGACCTACATGTTGGGGTAAATCATAGTCTGCATCGTGACGTGTTATTATCTTTGAATCAATAACATATCACAATAGGATGTGAAATATCATTTTATGTCTGTCTGGGCAGACTGTGATTAGTCCTTATAGCACATAATGTATGTGCTCTCATAAACCATGTCTTGATTTTTCCACTGACAATGAAAGCAGTGTGTGGTGAATTAAACTTATCTTTATTTTTTCAGCCTGTTCCACACACACACATTCACACATCAGTCTGTTCTAAAGGCAAAGAACATGCAGGGCCACTCACCTGTGCAGCTAGGTCGTCAACTAAACAGCCCTTTACAAGCCTTTGCACAGGATTAGAAACACATTCTTTTGTGCACTTTTGCATTTTAGTCCTATGTGGCTGCTGAGTTTAAAATGCAAAGAAAATCAATTGCACATTTTGTGTCCTACAAAATCTCTACAGTGTGACACCCTGCAAGTGTAGACTCCCTTCCCTGCTCCTGCCTGATCACATTTAGGGTCCTGAGTTACACTTTAACACAGGGAAACAGAGATAATTTACCAGCAGCTAAAACTAGGTGGATAATCAGGTGAATCTGGTCTTTGTGCTCTGCCACATAGCCCTGGAGTGCCTCTACTTTCTTCTCCAGCAAGCTGTAGACACACAGAAAAGATAAGAGGAGAAAGGAAAGAGGTTGTAAATGTTAGATCAAAAGGCATGAAAGGAAAGCTGGTGATTCAGGAGATATGAAGAAATACTGTGTATTTGGTTAAAATGAAAAAAAAGAAAAGAAAAACCTCTTGTCGTGTTGGTCTGTCTTTGTGGATGCATCGTCGGTTCCTTCAGAGGATCTTTCCACATCAGTGCATATCTGATGCTGTTCCTGTCGTGCAAACACACACACACACACACACACACGTACACACACACACACACACACACACACACACACACACACACACACACACACACACACACACACACACACACAGAGAGGTGTCTTGAGGATCATTCATATTAGAAATTGTGACAGTTTGGAGGAGAGGACCCAGAAGCAGTCAACAACTTATCTTACTTGGATGGTCAGTCAGTGAGGCAAAAAAGTTCAAGCAAGGGATGGTCAAAAAAAGCACAATTCAAAAACAGACTGACAAGAAAACCTGTCTAGAATCATGAGCATACAAAATCAAAAGTGACCTGTCACAGGATAAAAGTTCAAGAAGGGATTCACGGGAAAACTTGATGACAGTAAATTTAAAAACAATATACAAACATTTGCAGATAGATCATACATACATATGTACATACATGCATTTATATCCAGAGAAATTAGTGACACATGGTGCACACAAGTGGTGGGAAAACCCACTTTTGTCGAGTGTAAGATTCAAGAAGTTCAGAATACAGTCATCCTATTCGCAATACACAAATACAGCAGTGCCACCTCGTTGCATTTAGTTTTTAGTTTTAGTTAACCATATAAACCATGCTGAGCTTGAGTCTCCACATGCTGGCTGCAGGTGTACCAAGTTAAAATGTGCCACTCTGGCACAAGACAGATTTAATTTTAACATTTAAATATATATATAACAAATGTATGGGTTTGTAGCAAAAGACAAAAAACTAAACAATCGAAAGGTTTCCAGTTCTTTTAAACACTGTCTGGGTTGTTTTATGCTTTACCTACCTCTGATTCAAAGGCCTTGTTGTCCTTTCCTTCTTTTTGATGCTGATTTTCAGTTGTATTCAGCTCCATTTTCTTCCTGTTCATGGACTGTATGTTTGGTCAGGCACTAATGGGAGACTTTAACCCCACCTGTCCCGACTCTTTCCCCTCCCCTCCTTCTTTCTCTGCTTCACTTCTGTATCTGTTTCCCTCCCTTGTGCTCACTTTGTGTTACTAATGCATAGTTACTAAATTACTCTCTTTCTTTGGACTGCAGTCTGCTTGGATGATCAGATTCTATAGTAAAAGGTCACACAAACGGGGTACTTCATTGATCTTTTGGTGACAGGGATGGTTATTTGTACATTACTTTTTAAAAGCTTCAGTCATTTCTTTCAGTCCTTCAGCAGCCTATGAGAACACTTTGTATATGCACAATGTTTCAAAAATGAAACAAAGCAGTAGTCAGCAGGGCTCTCATCATCATTTCTTAGATTAAACTCCCTGCTCCCTGTAATCTAGCTTCTGAAAATGCCCTGCAGTTTCCTTTTTTAAGTATCCCATTTGCCACTAGAGAGCACTGGTGTATAATCTGTTAGTAGAACCACAATGCAAATGGCTTGTAGAGGTTGAAATAAGTTCATGAACCCTCATGACATACTGTACAAACCTATAGTAATGTCAAAATATCAAAACTAAATATTTATAAGTAGGAAAATCTGTAACTGTAGAACATAACTGCCGTGATGTGGAACACCTGACCAAAAAAGTATATATATTATATTCTGACTTTATTTTTGCTTAAAGTTAAAAGAAAATTGAGAATAATTTCAAATTTTACTTCCTTTCAAATGAAAATTGCTCATCATGTCATGCATTTGTTCCTTTGGTCACAGTTCTGGGATAATAATTCAGTTCAGAAAATGACATTCGGACCATTTCTAATGAAAAAAGCTTCTTCCTCATGAGTCCCACTGAAGTCTACTATCTCCTAATACTTTGATGTAACCAGTCCACATGGCAAAAACATTAATAAAGATGAAGCCAGGAAGTGCAATAGAATGAGAACAGAGAAGGGAAATAGTTCTGACACACTGAGGTTTGTCTATCTACAGGTTGTGTGCCAAATAACACAGTGTCTGATGTTGGATCTGCTCACGTGTCTGCTGTTCCAGTCATGACCCAGGTTTCATTACTCTCAGCTTTGGGTTAAAGCAGCATACAAGACCCTTCTCGGCCCACTCAAATCAATCGTTATGAGTTCTGGTAAATGTTTCGACTTGAAAATGACAGGGTATTTTTGCTTACCTTGTGTGAACCTGAGGTAATATACACATTACACGTTTAGTCAAAGAAAACACAACAATGGCTGTGATGCAACAACAGGAAACAGCACAGGTGGTTTTCATGCAGCAACGTGATTTCAAAGCAGCGACCAAAACAATAATGACAACAAGTGACTGTGATGATAAAATAGGTGATCGGGATCCAACAACATTTGATCTGAAGAGAACACAAAGGAGATTATGATTTAATATTACAGGCAGTGATGGATGACCAGAGTGCAAAATCAGGTGATTGACATGCAACAGTGATATTTTACAACAGCTATGTCTTTCTGAAGCAAGAAATTAATTATTTAATCAACAACGAAATATGTCACAAATATTTTAACATTACGTGCATCATTTACTTTGCTTTAACATGCTATTTACCTGTCACTGTTTTAAAATCTTTGTGTACTGAACTGGCAACATCTTGAGCTTTTACACCTTTAGATGGGTATTTCGCACAGCAATTTGATTACATATCTAAATCAATCCACCAAGGAACTAATAAAATATTATTTGCAGCTCTAGTTTGATGGTTATTTGCAAATAATTCTAAAACTACAACATAACTGTGAGCATAATAACGCCGCGACGGAGAACAGGCAGAAATCGCCAGTCGTCACACAGCCACAGGCAAAAGGTCTTTGCAGTAAGATGCCATGCTGCTAGGGGGAGCTGAACCACATCACGAGAAAGCACATACACCAGCCTCAAACAGATAATTCATCATTTATTAACAGATAAATAAATCCCATTTCTCATTTTTTTTGTTTTTGCTTTTTTTTGTGTGTTGTTTCTGGAGCTGATTCATATAAGACTCGCCCACTAACATTTTAGAAATGGGTATGTTTTCTGTGAGACAGAACTCACAAATGAAACCACTTTAAAGAAATGTCCCAATTAACTTTAATAATTAAAGTCTGACTTTAGATAAGCTGCTTATTTTATTCAAAGAAGCTAATTTTTTGTAAAGAAAAGAGTATGACACGGATTAAAGCCCTTACTAACTGCCAGCACTGGCATTAACAGTGGGGTACGGCTGCCAAATGAAATGCCCATAGAGACACCTTTAACATATTTGAATGCCAGAAGCCACAGCATTCATTTTATATATGTAGAGTATAAATACATTGAATGCTGTCATTTGTACTTGGTAATTAAACCGTCAAACATGCTGCTTCACAAGAAGCCAGATATGTGTGGCATGCTATATTGGGCTCACAGTGCTGTACAAAAAAACACATTCTGACTGAAGATGACAGACAGTTCAAGTGGTCTTGTTAATATAGCACAGACCTGTAACACAAGTTGCTTCCTCCGTCAAATGTTTAAAGGAACAGATAGTAATTGGAATATTCTGTTTGTCCGATAGTGCTTTTTTTAATTGGTACGCCCACTCTGCTCTGCGCAGATTGTGTACACCCCAGTTTGTGAGGCAGGCACCCACCAGATTGGTCTGCACACAGACAGGGCTCCATAATTACGCTCCTCTATTCAGCAGCACTACCCGTGCGTCAGCGCGAACGTCATATTAGAGCTGCACATGGGGACGGAACATTGGAAAGGAGAGGGTAGGAGAGGGAGCCTCGTAGATGTGGCATGTTGGGGCTGTTGCTGCTTGCTGGCAGATGTTCTGTCATCCTCTGTCTCTCACTTAGAAGGTGAGAGACTCAGGAGCAGCTCTATTCTTCAGTGGCTGAGCGGTGTTAGAGAGAGATCAACTCTTATGTTGGAAATGCATCCAGCTGAAGGAGATTTATAGCAACAGAGTGACTGGCATGCAGCCGTATAGCCTCCACTCTAAGATGACATAGTATTGATTCAAGTCTGGTTTGGCTGGAAGCCCCATATGATTATGAAATATAGCCTAATGATTTAATATGGTGATGCTTGGTGTATTACATGCCAGCTAAAGACTTGATGATTGGTGATTGCTCACTCTTTCTCTACTGGTCTCACTTACTGTGGATATTACATCCAGCCTGCATCTTTAAGCATCTCCCAGCTCACTTAGAAATAAAACTCTATAGGATATTAAAATACAGTAGGCTGCTCTAACATGTTTAATGAGAACTAAATAGGAAGTGATTGTGAAAAACAGCTTCTTTTTTTTTATTGATTATCTTTATATAGTTCTAGAAGTATTACAGCCAGATGATAATTATAACAAGGATGGCATCAGTGCTGATGAGAATGATTATGACAGTTAGAGCCTCTAAATTGATAGCCCCTTGTATCTCATTTAGTCAGTGATCTGAAACCAGGTACCAGATAAATGAAGTAAGCTGTTCAATGCAGAAATCTTTTCAACACCTCCCATCCCTCTCTCTTTCTCTCTATGTCAGATAAGGACGCTCACATCTTGCTACAAGGAAACCTCAACCTAAACCGATGATGATAAATTATTAACCAGACCAAAACGCGTGGAAAGCACGGGTTTGGTGAGCTGCCCTTGAGCAAGAAACACTTGTGCTCTTCACCTGACCCTTCCCCCGGACATCCCTGAAAGCAGGGTATAAGGAGCATTTCCCTGTCAGTGATATCGTTATTCCCGATGTGCTTTGATGCGCCCCGTCCTCTTCCTCTCTCTCATCGGAGCCTTCAACCTTGCGAGCCGCGCGGAAACGGCGGTTCGGTACTCACCTTCTGACTGTCATTTTGTACACACACACACACACACACACACACACACACACACACACACACACACACACACAGCACCAGCAACAACAGAAAATTATTTACCACACACGACAACTGTGTCTAGAGGAGGCTCCGTCCGATGCCTCTCAGCTGAGAGAGAGAGAGAGAGAGAGAGAGAGAGAGAGAGAAAGAGCGAGAAAGAGAGAGAGAGAGAGAGAGAGAGAGAGAGGGAGAGAGAGAGAGAGAGAAAGAGAGAGAGAGGGAGATCTTCCTTGGCACACTTTGCCAGTGTGGCAGTGAGATTTTGACTAACTAGCTGACTGACTGGGGGACTCTGGAGGAATCACACGGGGAAGGAACGAGACGCTCTCGGGTTTTCTTTTTTCCACCCCTTTCTCTCAGTCTTGTCTGTCATCGCTGGAAAGGTCGATGGTTTTCTAGCTGCGCAGCCTGCATCTATCTCAGCGTCGGATTTTGCTTTATTTCTCCTCTCCTTGATTGGGCCGAACCGGGGCTGATCCCAGCCAACCTGGGCCGGGCCGTGGAGCTGTTCAGCGAGCCTTACAGCTGAAGTTGGTGGCACCCGATATGAGCGCCTTGAGACCCGGGAGCGGGGCTCTCTCTTCGCCGGGGAAACGGTTTGGGTCGTGGCAGTGCTGGTGGTGGTGGTGGTGGGTGTTGGTAGTCGGGGTGGCGGTAGGTTCGGGTGATCCGTGGATGTCCGCGGAGGCATGCCCCTCGTCTTGTTCCTGCAGCAGCACCAGGATCTCTTGCGTGGACCCGGAGAGGGGCATCAATGCCTTCCCCGTCCTGCAGAGCGAGACCGAGATGGAGAACATCACCGACATGTGAGTGTCCCTCATAAGCACCAATTTACAGAAAGATGTGAAATTAATGCGTCAGGGGTTAACATCAGATTTATCCCAACTTCATCCTTTTCCCGTGGCTACATTTCCCAGAACTTTCCAAATAAAGAAATGGCATCCTTCACCCCTCCTCTGCCACTTGTATCGGGACCTGACAGATACACGGTCAGCAAAGAAAGCGGTCCAAATTTCTGCACTGAAATTTAATTTGATTGATTTTAAAGCGAATTCACAAGTCCAGATCACTTTAGATAGGAAGTTAAGTAGCCGACAATCTATACACATTTTTTCGGCACGGGTTTGCCTCACTAAGGCATCAAGTGCAACCTACAATGCATAACAAGCTCGTTGGCGTCATGGGGCACATCACTCTTTCAGCACCGGCGAGGAAACAAGCTCATTTAGAAATGAAAGCAATTGAAGCTGATGGACTTAATTCTGACAAATAGACAGCTCAGTCTGCGCGCGTACGTGCGTGTTTGTGTGGAGGCACCAGACACTACAGTCCAAATATTAGCACAGACACTTCCCAAGATGGCTTATATGAGTGTTGGCTATCTAAATGAACCACACAGGCGGAGAGAATCGACGCTGAAGAAAAAAAAAGTGACGCTTTTCTTGTCAGACTAAACATTTTCTTGGCAGCCTATCTAAGGCTGGTCCCTCCTATTCGGGCGCACGATGCCACAAATCTCAGTTTGTATTTAAATGTACTGTGTCCTCTCCACCTCAGGACGCATTCGTGCTTTTCACTCCCATTTAATGAAACGTCACTTGGCCTGAAAATAAGCCGAGGCACCTCTGCGGCTGAAATAAATTAAATTGGAGATTAAAATATTTAATCGCGCCGGCATCTTGGCAAAGACAAACGGCCTTGTTGGTAATGACTTATGTCAGAGATAAACAGTCTTTATCGGCGGCCTTGGAGAAGCCTTGGAAGCTCTTCGAATGAGCCAGAGTCTGGTGAAAAGCGTCCACTGAGTGCTTGCCTAATGTAAACAGACAAACTGCTGATGACCGTGCGACGTCTAATTCCGGACGACCTTGCCAAAAAAACACGGTGAGATGGGTTATCGTGCGTCCTGCCGTCAGTGTTATTTGGTTAGACTTCCCGAGTTTATAACAGCAGATCAGAATCCTCAACAACTGGTCAGAAATGAATGCGCTGTATGGGTGTAACAACTCATACAGTCTAAGGTGTTGTGTCATTTATGCCGTAATGTGTAGCCTGCAGTGTATATATATGCTCAGAATCCCAAACAAATCATACTTAGTCGCCATCTGTTAAGAAAATATCCTTGGGGGGGGGGGTCTAGGAGGCGGCTGTACTAAATGACTGGATAATACAGACAGTCATAAATGGCAGTGTTTTGTTACGCAAAAATAAATACTGAAAACAGGACCATAACGTATATAATTCTCTCAGTGTATGTATACTTGGGTATATATCACAACAGCGACAGACGTGTAGCAGACCAGTGCATATATGTGAGTATAATAAAGCTTAGTTAAACTCCTCCCTGCTCACTAACACGGACAGACAGCGAAAGCTTCATCCAACATGTGCACACTTGTATTATTTGACAGCAACATTATTATTCATTTAGACTGTCTGCTGTTCTCCTTAAAGCTGCTTTGCAGATGTTTCACCGCTGACACTGAGTGATTAATTGGTGATTTATTTTAGATCGCAAATGAGTTTGTTACCCTGAAATCATTTTGTCACATCGTGCATGCATCATTGTTGTCAGGCAGTTTCCGCTTTTAGTGAAAGCAACTTTGTGGTACAGTGTGCTCCTTTTCAAAGAAAAGGTTTAATTTGCAGTATCCCCCCGGTGTGTAGAAAAAGAAGTTCATTCAGCCTCTTTAATTACTGAGAGATACATATCGGTTATCACCGTTTTTCCAGTTTTTCTAGTGGATTGTGATGGCAGAGAGCTGATGGGAAATGAGGGGAGAGAAAAGATAGGTGATGTGCATAAAAAGTTCCCTAAAACGCTTCAGACATGCTGATTGCATGGTGTACTTTTCAAAAAATTACATTCTAATTTAACCACCTATAACTGACTTATTCAATAGGGCAGCAAACAGGCAACTGCCACACGGGAGTAAACACAATATCCAGGCAGTAAATAAAACCAACCTGCTTCATTTCACTTTAGAGCAACTATGGTGTGGCATCCTCTTAACCCCCTGAATGCACCAGGACACTCCTGCAGAGCATATGTTGTCTTTTCAGTCCTAACTGATTAGCCTTTTGACTTACATCAAATAAAATGTAACTATTGTGCTATAAATTGAGACATTTAAACTGCAAGCTACCTTGATGAATTTGCAATAATTTCCAACAATAATTGTTCCTTCACTTCAAATCAATCAACCTAATTAGAGATAGTGTTTCCCTTTAGCTCTGTGTTTGTCTACCCCCTTAAAAAAGATTATTTACTGACCTTGTGACTTAGCCTAGGAGTATGTGCAATAAGAGTGGGGGGTTTGTGCAGGACAAAAGGGCGGTGCTGTGACTGTTACAGCATGTTCCCTAGATGGGAAAGCTTTTGTTCAGCTCTAAATGTTCTCAGAAATCTGATCCCAAAGCTCTAATATTTGAAAATCGCATATACTGCTTTGCAGAACACATTCACACAGCTAAATTCGTTCACCCAAGGGAGTTGCCCACAATCATCTCCTGCTGGCTCTAGAATCAAGTGCTGTGCACAAGTGCTGCTGAGAAAAAGAGGCAAGAACGGTTCCTGTGTCACCCCCCCCCCAATCCATCTCCAACATATCACCTACACTCCTTCTGGAGTCCATTTTTTACATTTTGGACTCATTATGCTTCTCTGTCTTTTTAAAATGCTTCTGTTTATGGTTCTACCTGTTAACAAATGAGGCGCCTCACCCACACTTGTATCTCCTGACAGTTACATCGCAAACCAGAGCAGCTTCTCCTCCATCAACGACAAAGAACTGCACTACTACAAGAATCTCAGGAACCTGTGAGTCTTTTATGCCTTATTTTACTGTGACTCAGAACACACACTCAGAGTTACTGTAAGTCAGCAAATTTGCTAAAAAAATCATAACACACAATGTGTTAGGAAATTTATATTTATTCTATTTGGCTATTGTGTATTAAGTTACATCTGCATTGTTTCAAAGGGTTCTTGGGCTGTATTGGACCCAAATAAACAGGCAGCAGTTTAAGACAGGCAAACATTTCAACAGTATTTCTATACATATTTGCCTTATTTTAGCTCTCTTTATGGCTCTTATTCATTTATTTTAGCCTTGCTGTGTTCACCCCGCACGCACACAGCATTTGTGTCCAGTTTGCTGCACGTCTTTATCTTATTTTAACTCTTAAAAAGAAAGACTTCAACAAGGACCCCGAAAAAAAAAATCTGTTAGGAAAACACTACCTAATTTCCCAACCAACATCCCATTTGTTGGGCAAATTAGCTCAAAGCACACATCCACAGTGAGTATACTTCATAGTTTTAATTGTGGTTGGACCCGTGGGAACATAGCTATAAATGCAGGAAGTCTTAAATGCTGTGTTTAAGCTACTACCTAGAACAATTATTTTGTGTATCTAAGACATGCTTCAAACACAGTTACACTCTGTGCGGTGTTACTACAATAGTATGCGATGCAAATGTTCATATTGCAATATTTTGTTATGTGTCACAGTTTAAATGATTAAATGACATCTTTGCTCAGTTTTAAGTGATGCCAGACCATCAGTTGCAGGAGATCTTTGTAACGCTGTACCCGATGATGATATTGTCTTACAGCCTCACTTTAGCTGATAAAGGGCAGAGACTCTGTGCATCTTGTCATAACAGCATTGTTTAATGTATGATAGGTAGGAATATTCATTTTTTATGTGCATAAAAGCATATGGGTTACCAGGTTATTATTTATGCTGGTATACATTCTTGTCTAGGATGACTTTGTAGAAATATGTATTGCTCATGAAAATATTGATGATTTTCTTGTTCTTGTTTCGTGTCAGAACGGTGACCAACAGCAGGCTAACATATGTATCAAAGCTGGCCTTTCAGAACAACTTTAAACTGCAGTACTTGTGAGTAAAAAGTTTCTTGCTTTCCACTGAAAATGTATAGCTATGCCATATAATAAAACACATTTGTACAGTAATGTGAAGAAGTCTTATTGGTAATATTGTGCAGAGAAAATGAATAAGTAGGTAAAAAAAAAAAAGGCTGTTGATGGCTGTGAGACTGATGAAAAATGAAGTCCACTGCAGGTTAACAGGATTTATAATTGATAGTCAAATCTTGATACAGAGTCAATATAATTAAAGTTTGATACTTATTATACTTAATTAGTGTGACACTTAAGGTTAATTGTGACAATCTGTGACAAGATGTGGGAAAACTTTTAATGAGAAAAAACCACAGGCTTATTAGTGTACACAGAAACAGATGCATGCCATTAGTTGTTGCGACAACAATTTTCTGCTTTGCTTTGGTGCAACAAACAGTCTTATTTCCTAATGTTTGATTTAATTTCCAGGAATCTGAAAGATAACAACCTGTCATCCCTGTCCTGGAGGATATTCAAACACCTCAACATCTCTTATCTGTGAGTTCAGAGGAGCCTTTGTTATCAGTCTTTCTATCTGTGTGTGTGTGTGTGTGTGTGTGTCGGTCTACCAGTCACTATCAGAGTCTTTAGATAAATGCACACATATAGCATCTGTAAGAACATCTTCTGTTTTTAATCTTGAGGGTGGTTTTACTGTTCCCTTCGATCTTAAATTTTCCTGGAGCAGGAAAATGATTTTTGAATTTAGATGTATTTAGATAAAGTGGACACAGCGGGCTAAAGGCTGATGGGCTGTCAATAAAAACAAAATTAAAATTAAAATTAAAAAAAGCACTAAAACAGCCCTGTTTTTCTTGCTGTAAGGAAGTAAAGTTCTTCATTAAAGTTGTTGGCAGACCTGTTTTTTAAAATAGTTTTGTTAGCTTAGCTTAGTATAAAAGGGAAATTAAAAGAAGGATCATAAAAACTAAAGCTGTGCTATAGTGGCAGTCACTTTATGGAATCTTCTTTTGAGATTACCTGACATAGTAATCGTGATGACAAGAGTTCTGGAATCTGTCCTACTGCTATCAGTCAAGACATATTCATGTAAACACCAATGCATCATGCTTGGAAAATGGTGATTTGTCTTCAAACTGTGGTGAAACTTGAAAAAGTGCCTGTGTCGCTGTAGCCAAATGTGTTGGCTACAGCGGTACAGGCAATTTTTACTCTGAAGGTGAACAGTCTCCATACATTTCATAGTTTCACTAGTGCTTGATGAGTAGTTTGCAAGTGTTTGATGACAAGTGGGTGTCCTCCATACAAACTATGGGTGACCGCGGCTATGGGTGTACCGTCTATCTCTTTGCGACCAATAATCACCTAGTGACTGGCAGCAACCTCCAGCAACTGCTCTCCAAGTGGTTGGGGAATACAGATTTTTCTCTAATGACTGGTGGTTGCCAGGAGTGACCAACTGATTTCTAGGACAGTCACAATCAAATTGACATCTACATATGTTGAATTTTACATTCACATTAACCAATTACTATTAACCAGCCAGAAGCTCACAGATTTGAAACAGAAATTCAGAAATAGTGACATAGTCACTGCAGGATGATGAGTCAACTACAAAATAACAGGAACTTGGCAACCTTGCTTTTAAATTGGAACACAACACAGTTGGCAACCAACTGAGTTCCCTATTGCAAAGAAATACATTGCAGAGCAGTCAGATTGATTGCAATGTATTGGCAATCTATCTGTGTTTATAAATTAGATGGAAGTTATTTGCAAACCTTCTGCAAGCTGTCTGAGAGTGAATGCACTCTGACACAGGTTGCCGCCCACCAGGTGACCTGTCCAATCATCTTGCAGTCAAAGGTGCTCACCCAGAGGTTGAGGTTGTTGCACTTGCATTTTTCTTAGCCTTTCTTTCTGTTTCTATTATTTTCACATTTTAAAGCTAAATAAAGCTATCAGGTTCATGTCTAAGCATACTGAGCATATAAATGTGACAGTGGGATCAGCCTTTTAACTTGACAAGAAATAAGCAAATCCCAAAATACTTTAAACTGTGGGAGCAGGCATCAAATAGTTACCATTCTCTGTCTGTTACTCTTTCTTGCTTCGAAACACTCTGCTCCTCACAGTTTTTCACAGTGTGTGTGCTTGTGTGTGCTTCTAGGATCCTGTCTGGAAATCCTCTCCACTGCTCCTGTGAGAACATGTGGATCAAACTGTGGTTAGGAGAGGAAGCAGACATTCAGGAGCTACGCTGCATTGAGGATGGAGGAGCACGCAAACTGCTGTCCACACTGACACTACCTAACTGTGGTAAGGCACACACACACACACACACACACACACACACACACACACACACACACACACACACACACACACACACACACACACACACACACACAGGGTAAGGAACTGGAAAAAACATTCAGAAGCTGTAGCAGAGTGTAAAGCGTTGAAGCACCTGGAGGAAAAAAAAATCAATCCTAATAGTTTCCTGTGCAAATATTTTTCCAAGCACTTGCTTACATTTTGTGTGTTCCTATGTATTTTTCATGTGTCTGACACATCTGTTTTTATGTGCACAGGTTGTGTACATGTGTATGTGCTTACGTGCAGTATAAAAATTGATATTGTAAGACAAGTGTGCAAGTGCACAAGTCTTTTGTCATTCTCAAGAGATGTGGGGGCTGAGTGAATAGAGAAACTGAAGTTTACTGTTAACACCTAAGAGAATAACTGTACAAAGAGTACAATTCATGCATTGACTACAGCCTCTGCATTAATCAGTAATATATACCTACTGGTATGTGAGTGGGTGCTGCAAGGACAGCATTTCACTTACACGGAGCTTTCATACTTTCCACATTCACAGGGCTTAAAAATGTTGTGGTCTCTGTTGTGTGTCACCAAAATGCCATCAATGCTCAACAGACTGATATATCTTTGTCCAGTTGGCATTTTTCTCATGTGATGTAGAGCTTAGTTGTCAGATGGAGAAAAGAGAAATGACCAACACACAAGCTATGCATGTGCTGTGTGTGTATGACGGTTTTGTAGTCCTATAACCGTTGGCACATAGGTATAGAAAGGTCACTGCACATTGTACAGCCAGGTTTAGGCTATAGGCAGGGGTATGCTTAGCTCCCTAAACAGGTATGTAAGCCTTCTGATCAAAAGTTAAGAAAAAAACAAGCAAACATGTAAAGCACACTCATTCCTGTTGCTCTAAATTTCAATGTCGTTCCAGTTTACCTGTTCTAGCTGCTTTTATCTTCTAAGATGTGTTGTAATGGTCTCTCCCTTAAATGTAATGATAGATTAAAAAATGGCTGCAAGTTCTGTTAAAGCTGTCAGAGATTTTCCCTCACCTGAAGGGCACTGGGAGAGAGCCCACCACTGTGCTCATGCATTACCATTTCAGTTTGGGGTGGCTGTGGCTCAGGAGGTAGAGCAGAGAGAAGGTCAGTGGTTTGATCCCCAGGTGCTTCAGCCTGCAAGTCCAAATATCCTTGAGGAAAAATGCCAAATTCCAAATTGCTCCTGACGTAGCCGTCATAGTGTGAATGTGTGCATGACAGAAGGCCCTTGTAGTGTAGTAAAAAGTTGTGTAAGTACCAGTCCATTTACTAATTAGATGTTATTTTCAGTATTCTTGCTTCTATAGAAGCACATGCTTGTATCTTGTATCATTTAATCATCTATCGATGTATTAAATGTGCTAGATTAACCAAAGGAGACAGAGCATGACATATCTTATACTACAGTACATGCTCGTTTGCTTGTGGTAGAAAGCTATGTTTGTATCAGTCCATTTACCAATTAGATGTGTGCTACTTTTAATATGCTTGTGTACTTCTGTGGAAGCATTGCACTAAAGGTTAACAACATGAATATAAGCTCCTTATATCTATTATTATTTTTATATGTAGACATGTAAACTGGAGGAGGAGATGTTTAATGAACGTATTACATAATGACTCCGTAAATGTTACCTATTGATTTTTTTCCTTATGCTTTTACTGCAGCCACTGTGAGCATTTTGACACACATGCATGCACGCACGCACACACACACACACACACACACACACACACACACACACACACAATCTGGGCTGCTTTTATTCTTGAGGTTTACCTGTATGTGTGTGTGTTAACTGTGCTACTCTAAATAAATTCACAGATATTGACTGTTGTTTTTCAGCCTGTAGAAGCCATCACATGTCCATACGTAGCAGCCATACATAGAACTTATGGACAGATTTTGTGTGGTGTGCCTCCCCAGTGCTTTCCTCCCCACATACATAGAACAATTAAATATTAGTTCAGCCATGATTTTGTTTATTATGCTTATCTTTATCAAAGATCATACAAAAACTGTCAGAAAAGGAGCTTGAACATTTGCTTCATCTTGTGGAAATTGCCCATCTATTATTTCTCACTGCCCATCTTAACGCAGGAGGCTGGAGGTGGCTCCATTATACAGAAGATTATAGAAATATATGATGCTTAAAAGGAACATTTGTGTGGTTCAACACACAGATGACATCAGTGAGTCTGAAAGTTGCTGACTGCATATATCTCTGTAAAATGAAGTGTTATAAAGACCATCTGCACTGTGTCCCATAGCACCGGTGACCTGCTGTCACGCAGCAGATTTCATTTCCTTTTCCACTGAATCATCATGTTTTGTTCTCTAGGAAGAAAAAGGAAAGAAAATACCCCAAACTTTTCTTGATTTATGGAAAGCTGCAATAAAATAACCAAACACGTCAAAGATTATCACACTTTAAGAGCAAGAGACGACACTTTCCACAGATTTAAGTTGTTTAAGCTGCCGAGAAACACAGTTAACATTATAATAAAGATGAATGCTTTATTACAATCCTGAACATGCAATTACTTACAACACAAGTGTAATGTCAGGGTAAGTATCCTTCCAGGACAAGCTTCCACAAACCACAAGCCTTTAATGCTTATGCTTATGGGAGTGTTTATGAAGCATGCATATATAAATGTCAGCAGTTATTTGACACTTTATTCTTCCCTTCTTTATATCATCTGTATGAATTTTTCATGAATCATTCTATTTTGGACACTCCTCTTTCATAAGCGGGGTCAAATTACAGCTTGACCTGTCTCTCAGAGTCTGACCTGCTCTCATTCTCTGGATTTGTTGGTTTTCTTCAAAGCACACACCGTATCTGGCAGGAACTGACATTTAGAGCTCAAGTTTGAACAAAGTAAACAAATAAAACTTGTTCTCGCCTGAAGGATGGCCAAAATCCACCCCAGTTTGTTTTTGTAAGATGACGTTATAATGGAATCTTCATGTCTGACTTAAATTTGTTTGACATACTAAAACATCAGTCAAATCAGCTTTACGAGCCTCATTAGGAACCAAAACAGGTTTTTTTCCCCTCTGTTTTACCATCGCTGTTGTTTGTGGAGAAAACAATCTGGTGAAAAATAGCTCAGGGCAATCAGGACGCTCAGGGCACAAACAATAAGTTAGCTTGCAGGAAGCTAACAATGTCATTGATAACTCCTATTGATCTGTCCCCGCTACCTCCCCTCCATTAGCAGAGGATATTTTTGGCATTAGCACAGTTACAGCAGGGTCTCTGGAGATGTGGGCGGGGGACCCCCTGGCAGAGTGACATATGAGTAGGAGGACATGGTGGGGCTGGGGTGCCAAATAATGCCCCAGGGCAAACAGTGATACACCAAAAAAGATCTTTCAGTCTGGTCAAACTGCTGGCCTCTCCGTGCACATCGTTCCTTCCCTTTAGTTCGCATTTTCCATCTGTCTGCCTGCTTCATGTAAAACCTTTCTGTCTGTGGGGCTGAACATTTCTGAGTGACATTATGAAGAAGGCACAAAGAGGAAATGCCCATCGATGCCCTCGGGCTGACACTGATCTCACAGGCCGGCCTCATATGATTCTCTTTCTGTGTTTCCCCATGGACTGTTCATGGTTGGAGCGCCGCCCCGAAATGCTTTCAAACACAGAGACTGTTCACTGTGCAAAATAAAAACATCAGCTGTGTCACTCAGGAAAAATGTTCGCAACTGCAGGTATTTAACACTCCCACTGTTTCTTAATAACAGGTTAATTAAAAAAAACAACAAAACAGCCATATTTAACTCCCTATAAAGTCTTTAATTTTGTGTCGTTCCCTCAGTTCCTTCTTCCTTTAACACCTTGCTTGTTAATGGTAAGAAGGGTGAGTTTAAGCTTTTTCTGCCATCACTCTTATAACACCTTTAGCTTCTGCTAAATGAATCAATTTCTATTAAAGTTAATAACTGAAACCAGCTGTCCTGAGCAAAGGGTGCTTTTTCCATGCACTGTGGAAATGATAGCAGATGTATTACCAGATCCCTGCTGGGCACATCACAGCACAGGTGCACTCTGCCTTCATCTGTGTCTCTCTCAGTTAGTCATTCCAGTCAAACACATTAAATGACAGACACATAGTCACTCTTTGCCCTTAATCATCTAGTTTTTTGATTGCTGTTCAAAGACTTTTTGCCTCTGTTCCCATCATTTCCTTTCTGACTTAGCTGTCTTTACCCTCCAGTTTGTGCATTGCCTTTCTAATAGCTGTGTAAATAAATCTAAAATTCAGCAGCACAAACAAACTCAAAACAAACCAGATGGCTTCCATCAGAGTTTGTGAGCAGGAAATGCTATTCACACATGTGAACTTTCTTACATGTTAAATAGTAAGGTATTAAACATGACACAAATGCTGTGATGAGGATTGTATTTGTAACTTGTAACCTTGTTTTTTGAGGTAGGTGAAGTTGAAGTAATGTGCAGCTCTGCTCAATTCAATTCAATTCAATTCAATTCAATTCAATTCAGTTCAATTCAATTCAATTCAATTCAATTCAATTTTACTTATATAGTGTCAAATCACAACAACAGTTGCCTCAAGGCACTTTATAATGTAAGGTAAAGACCTTTTCTGAGAAAACCCCAACAATCAGATGACCCCCTATTTAGTGACAGTGGGAAGGAAAAACTGGATTTAACAGGGAGCCAATGAAGAGAGAATATACTCTCTCTTTTCTAGTCCCTGTCAGTACTATCGATGCAGCATCAACTGAAGACTTTTCAGGGCGTTTTTAAGACAACCTGATAGTAATGAATTACAATAATCTAGCCTAGAAGTAAATGCACAAAGTAGTTTTTCAGCATCACTCTGAGACAGTATGTTTTTAATTTTAGAGATATTGCACAAATGCAAGAAAGCAGTCCTACATATTTGTTTAATATGCACACTGAAGGACATATCCTGGTCAAAATGACTCCAAGATTCCTCACAGTGTTACTGGAGGCCAAGGCAATGCCATCCAGAGCAAGTATCTGCTTGGACACCATGTTTGTAAGATTTTTATGGCTGAGTACAATAACTTGAGTTTTATCTGAATTTAGAAGCAGGAAATTAGAGGTCATCCAGGCCTTTATATATTTAAGACATGCCTGTAATTTTGGGTTTCTGCTCTTCCTTTTAAATGCATGCTGCTGTCATTTTGAAGTTTTGATAGGTGAAGAACTCTAGAGAGGCTGAAGGGCAGTCTGTAGACAGAGCATAGTTGGTCAAAACAATTCAATAAATCACCTTTACTGGAAATGTAAGAAAGTAAATACTAAGATTTTGAAATGGGACAGAAAGATGTCTTTTTACTTAGCGTAACCAGTTTAATGTGAGAAGGAATTGCAGCCATTCACATTTCAATATTCTAGTTCCTGTGCACAAGGCTGTGTAAAGATAATCTTTCTCTAACCTTAGATGATTTTAAGCTATTTAAACATAACCATGACTTAGGTTTAATATACTTACTGTCCAGGGTGTACCCTTGCTTAAGTTGGTTAAAGTAACTTATGTTTGAATGCACAGCCTCTAGCAGTTAAAGTTATGTGTTTGATTCCATGCTTCCAACACTCCTGTTTCATCTGAAAGTCATAAATTTCATTCTTTATACCGCTGCAATTTTCTTCCTCCCTGGCAGAGAGACTTTTTACCATCACAGAGGAAACAGACCAGTGTTTGCAGGTGGTACGTGTCTAAATAGCATCCACATGAATGACAGGACCTGTGGTTTCCCAGCAGAACATTGCCAAGAGCATAACACTGTCTCTGTTGTCTTGAGTTCTTTTGATAGTGTATCATGCTGTCATCTCTCCTCCAGGAAGATGATGAGCACACAACCTGATGTCCATGTGAAAGTAAAAGAAAATGTGATTTGTTGGCTCTGATGCTCTGATGCCCATTGTGGATGCATTCAGTGGTGTACATGGGGGTCAACATGGGTACTCTGAGTGGTCTGTAGCTGCGTTCAGTCAAGCTGTGATGCACTATATTCTGACACCCTGATATCAAAGACAGCATTAAGGTTTTGCCACACACCACACAGGCTAAGCATAATGGCCTTTTGACAATGTTTTTTTTTGCCAGTTCACCAGTTGTCCTTCCTTGAACCACTGGAGCAAGAATACTAAGAAACTTACCCAATAATTGAAATGCAGAATTCTCCAAATAATAAAAGCTAAAAGAATGACGAACAGAGGGATTTAAAACCTTCAAATGATCTGATGTCAGAGTCAGGTGTCAGCCTGATTGGCTGTAATCACACACAAGATTTTAGTAATCGTTAACACATCATCCTCCTCCCTTTGCCTCTGCATCATTTTGTGAATCCTTCACAATGCAATGATAGCTTCACTGTGCATAAACGGCAAAACAATCTAGAGACAAACTTGTTGCCAGATTTTGTGTCGTGTGACTCCCCGGTGCTTTCCTCACCTCTCTCTGTTTTATTTTTTTGTCAGAAATCTTTCTGCCTCTGCGTCTTCTCAGAAATCGCATCGTTATGGTGGAGAGGAAGGATGATTATGTAATAAATGCAAATATTTCTCTAAACATCAATATAAATGCATCTATTGTGGCCTATAACAAGAGCTACAATAACGGCGTTGAATAATGCTGTCGCTGGTGCGGTACTTGTAATTCCTCACCCATTCGTAGAACATGATCCTAGAAAATGAATGCAATATGGATTCAAGGTGTCAAGGAGTGTCAAGGACTGGTATACGCTTAGGTAATGTGATGTATTTTGCACTCATTCATTCTTTAAGCTTTGATAGGTGAGGTTTTCCCTACTTCTCAACCTGAAAGGTTGCTCTTTACAGTCTTAATACAGTCTAGTGCAGCAATTTAGGGGGCAAAGTTTAGAAGAGCAGTGCCACCATTTTATTTGGCAGCTTTGCAAAAGATTTTAATTGTCTTTGAAAATCAATTTCATCTGAGCTTTTCCTCTTTTATGAGACTTGGTCTCATAAAAGTTGCAAATTTTGTGTGCAAAAAAAAAGAAAAAAAAAAGGTATTAAAGTGGTTTTCTTTTTATCACACAGAAAGGCCTCAGACTGGATTTGAACCCAGTAACTACTTGCTGTGAGATGACAACAATAGCCACTGCACCACTGTGCCCCCTGTCAATTCAGCCACTATTAGAAAATAAGTGCAAAAATAAACCCCTGAGCCATTGATGGAGCTAGAGAAACTAGCTGAAAACCTTATTGTTCTGGGTGCTGCCATAGACTCGACAGAAGAAATATACACAATGTGCAAGAAAGGGCTGGAGTCCTTCGGGTGCTTACAGAGGTTTCCTGCTCGGCCCCAAATAAAACACAAGGTGGGGGTGGGGTGGAACTAAGTACATGACAAAATACAAAAACAAAGACTGGTGATGGAGCACCAGTGTCCCACAACGGCTCAGTGTTTGGGTTGTATTACACATTAGTTTTCTTAAAATTAATTCATATTTTACTTAATTACTCACTAGAGAAAGCAAGTCGTTACAGTACTTGTTACATTACTTTTGCGTTACTCCATAATATGACCTCAAATGCACCGTTATATATTTACCAGTTAACCAAATAAACCTCAGGCTACAGTCTTGCACAGTGACACAGTCAGTATTCCCAAATGAAGACATAAATATGATCTTTCTTTCAGTGTTTACACATGAACACAAAACTGACACCACTGAAAAACAGCCAAAAGAGACTTCAAAGCAATCGTCACAATGATTCTCCTGTAGAAGCAGGTGCAGGTAGACGCTTTAGTGCTACAAGCCTTAACGCCTGTAATGTTACAATTATGTGTGATTACAGAAAGTAGCAACACATTACATGGCTGCTCATCACTGCCTTTGTTACCTGTTGGAGATCAGTCTCTGTCTGCTGGGCTGACACTGGCATGCACTCAGCTATAACATCCCTCTGTGTTCTTGGCTAGCTTTGAGTGTGCATGCTGTCTGCACAGTTGCCTGCGAAGAGCCGAAGTTGTGTTAGCAGTTTGTTTCTGTCCCGGAAACATGACTCTGTTATTCTGTCATGCAATAAAAATAAAAGTAATGTCCACATCTCCACTCCTCAAAAGTTGTAGACTCTCTACCATTTGCCTCCTCCCTGCACACAAACTGCAGTAAGCTGAATGTAGTACAATTGTGAAGGAAGAAGAAAAAAGCATGTTTGACATTTCTTTTCTTTCTATCAGCCCGTTGTGCAGATAACTGAAGAAGTAATGCAAGTAACAACATTTAGTGTAATACATTACGTGACTGCATTACTGAAAAAAACGGAATATGATTAATGCAGCTCGTTAGTTTGGAAGGTGTTACATCCAACACTGCAAAGGTTAATAATGATGTGAACAAATAAACAGAAATGTCATGGTCCTGGGCCTTTTGACCCAGAGTTTTGAGGGTTTTTTTTTTTGGGCTGAATACTTATTTATTATTTGATTACTGGTTTTTAGTTGAATATTATTATATTTGATTTTCATGTATCTTTAGCCTTTAATTCTTGGTTGCAGTTTATTTTCATTTGCATTCTGGTTGGAGTTTGTTTAGTATCTTTGCTTATACTGATAGCTGGTTGTATTCTGTGTCTTGCTTCTAGTCTGACTTTCCCTGTCTCATTGTCTACACAGGTGTTTCCAATTCCACAGATTACCCCATAGTGTGTCTGTGTGTATAAATTCTTTTATTTTTTTCTTTTGTCGTGGCATCTGTGTGACTTCCCTACTCTTGTTCCTTCCCTCGTGTGTGCATTTTTGATTTGATTTACTTGCTTGTGGACTTCTTGTGTTTTTGGACTTCCCTTGTGGACTGTACTTCTGGGTTACCCTCACCTGAAATAAAAATGTAGCTTTAAGTTACTTCCTGCCAGCTTGTGAGCCCTGTACTTGAGTCCTCTTACCTGTGCACTATGACAAGAAATGTTATTTATTGTCAGATCAGCCTTACTAAATACGTGTTCAAATTAACATAGCTACCTGAGAGAAATTAAGTTCCACGCTTTAGACATAATTCACATGCAGTAAATTCCAAAGGACTAATTTTCTGCATTATTTCCAAGTTTTTATGTGCCAGCATAAAATTAATGTAAAGCAAGGGTGAGTCATGACATAGATGCTACCACTTGGATGTGTGCCCAAGATGGAAAAACTCTGACAGCCTGAGTGGATGAATGAACGATGGTACCTGTATACATGCGTGAAG